>JAOTQE010021370.1:0-10643 GCA_025631205.1 Nesometra sesokonis | reverse complement strand
TTTAAATGGAAAACACTTGTCAATTAGGGATGTAATAGTTTCAGTAAATCGTTCATAGGACTCATTTGCATCTTCACTGCACATTACATCTTCCCACAACTGAATTGTATAATGTATAGATATTCTATGCTGCAATGAACTGTTATTGTAATGTTTCTCGATGGTTTTTTGAATAAATATATATTTAAATGCAGGACACGTCCACCCAGCCAGGAATTTTGCGCCCCCTATTTCGCAATATACTAGACTCGCCCCTGTTTTTTTGTACTTTAATTTTCCAAAGTTTTGACTAAATACAAAAAATGCATAAAGTTATCACAAAAATATAACTATAGTAACATAAAAAAAAATCAGAAAACGTAGTAAATTGTGCCTACTTAAAAAAAATTAATTTAAAAAAAAAAATCCCAATTGACCAAATTAAATTTTGTAAGTTGTGTGCTTGGCCAACAGAACCATTTTTGTGTTTGCTCTGCTACATACTTTAAACTGGGTGACTAAAATGTGGGCCTGCACATGAGAATGTCTATTGTTAAACTTCACACTATTTGCTAAAAATAATTCATTATCAGTATACTATTGAAAGTGTTACATTACAAAAAAAAAATATACTTTTTAAACAAACTATATCTTCAAAAAAATACATGTCAGTTTCACATTAATTTTATATTTTTGGTCAGTTTTCGGGCTTTTATGTAAACCATATAGTCGAAACATGAACACTATAATTGATGTTTGAAAAAATTACATTCATCCTATTGTATAAAAAGGTTTGTGGCTGCTGCCCTCAACAGCAGAAGTCAATATGCCACCAAAATTTACAGAAAATGTAAGTGTAGTTACCGCATCCATAACCATTATATCTGTAACCATCACGTCACTGATCTATTATCTAACTGATCCAATCGCAAACGATCATGTGACGGTAATTTTGAGATCGCCATTAATACAGCAGACCTAGCAGTAATCTCTAACTGTTAAACACAGCACTGGACACATGCAATTGGTAAGACAGATCAATCATGCCATCACTGGTTATCAATGACACACTGCATCAATACCATTGAAGTTGGTTGAATCACACCCTCTATTGTTATGGAGTTTTCATTTTGCACGATGGATTGTTCTGCGACGGTTAACACAATTGTCGGGCGTACGCAGTGTTTGTTCTCAGAACAACATGTTTAGTTTTTCAGAACGGCGATGAACCTGCCAATTTCATCATGACCAAGCTGAATTTACTTTTCTGTAAGTAGTCAACAAATGTACCAATTGTGATTTAGATAATTTTCACTGCAACATTGACCAATTTCGATCTCTATGATTACAAAAACGATGACAGCAAACACCTCTATCCTACTGCGGCATGCCTAAGAAGGTTTAGCCAAGCCTAGGCACTAGCCTAGCTCAACAAACAAAAGCTTAGCCTAGGCCTGGGCATTAGCCTAGCTCAACAATCTACACTCTACACACTCTTGCAGGTCTTGTTAAGGTAGATCCCATTCACTCTTGTCTAACAACTTGAATTGAACTTTTGACCAGTCTAGTCTAGTTCACGCTAGGCTATGAGTTTCAAAAGACTTGATCCATCATCGTTTTCGGGAGGACGGTAAAACATCATGAAAATTGTCGTAGATTTTTCACGCCTAACATACAGGGAGATTTGGGCATGTGCAGTTAAGTCTATTGTCATTTTCTCCGTCCAAGAACGATCCGTCACACAAAACGAAAGCTCCATGTTGATCTCAAAAAAGGGACATAGAAGGCCTTTCCCGATGAATTAAAAAATCAATATTAATCGACCTGAAAATTTCATAAATCATGGTTTGGAAGAGCAAACGCCAACGCCATATTTTTTGCTGATTTTCGTAACCAGCATCCCTAGGTTTGATTGAGTACAGGTAAAAATTAAATGAAAATACTTACCAATATTCTAGCTTGTTCTGGGGTCAGTGTTTGACCTTCTTTGCAGACTGTGTAATCATCAATTAAATGAATGACACCTAATAAAAAAGGTCAATCAAAAAAAGAAAAATGAGCAAATACTTTAAAATATCACTTTTAAATGGCATGTTTAGATGCATAGCCTATGTATGGCATAACAAGGCAGGTTTAATGTAATCTGTGGTGTTACAGCCCGGTATCACGACCCGCTGTGCTGATACAAGCAGGAGCGAATCCAGGAATTGGCGAAGGGGGTGCTCGAACCTGGGTTAGATTTTGACAAGCAAATAAAAAAAACCTATTTTGCCCTATTGTCACCCCATTGGGCTTTCTTTACCCTTGCAAAAAAATAACTCTGTTAACATGGTAGATAATGGTAGTGACAAGTTACATATAGGTAGTGAACAGGGTTAACCCTATAAAAGCTACTATATACCAGCCTTATATCTACTACATAAACACATTATTATCTCATCATAAGCAAATCCCATAAATCTCTCAATTAACAGGAGGTTAGCTTTCTTCTCATGGGAGACTACCAAAACATGGTCAACAATGCCCACCAAGTATGAAGTGAAATACACCCAGTAATAGACCTTCAGACTAATTGGAACTGAAATCATAAAAAAAACAATTACCTGTTGACATTAAGGTATCAATAAAATTAAAAAAAATATTCCACCTAGTTACTTGGTAGTACTCTGTGGTGCTATGTAGATCTACCTAGTTGGAGGGTATTATTTTTTTCAAAGGGTAGAATCCAGATATATGATTTTGTGGTGCTGGTGCTTTTACCTCACAGTACAGTCCTTTTCTCTGAAGGGGTGCTCATGCTCAGTTCCACTGCAGGGGGAGATCGAGGCCAAGATTTTTGCATTACTTTTCAGGTAGAATTTGTTGTTTGGTAGTCTCTCAAATGGTGCTTAGGCTTTTAGATCGTTCACTCGGAAAGGAAGCATTTTGGTTGGTAAACATTATTTCGAACCGCTCACGTGCCAAATACAGAGGGACAAAATACGTCATTTCTTTCTTGAAAATGGTTATGCATGAACTGTTTTAACAGGCCTTATGGCTAAACTAAAATAAGTGAGTATGGGACGTCAATAGCACCTTAAAATGAATCAAGCAAAAAACATGAATAAAACTGACCATAAGACCTGTGAGACAGGCTAGGCCATGGCCAGCCTGAAGCATGTTCGATAACAAGCCATTGATTTTGCGAATATTTCTAAGGTAAACCATCCAGTTTTCCATACGTCCGGGTTATATAGGGTCTCTAAAACCATGATTTTTAATGTTATCGGGTAAGTAAAAACAAAACTATTGAGTGAATCTGGTTATGTAATGGTTAAACTACATGATTCCATTGAAAAATAAATTTGGGGCAAGGCATGGCAAAACCACCAAGTTGTCGCAAAATTGCAAAATTGAGTTAATAATGAAACCATATCACACTTGCTGTACAGCTTTAAGACGAGTGGTCAATTATCAAAATCGGACATGTGGCAGAGCCAAGCCAAATGAGACATAAGTCGCAAATGCTAGTTTTCCACAATATGCAGAAATTTAAAAATGGTCAATTTTTTTCAGATTTTATTTTATTTCAAAAATGTACAGTTCATACATTCAACTTTTATACTACCTATACAGTTGTCAGATATATGATCAAAAAATATTATAAAAATGCAATTTAAAATGACCTTGCTTAGTCAATGTATACTGAAAAAACAATTTTCAAACAGTTTTCTTAAAACAAATGTACAAACTTTAATTGTTCAAAACTTCGCAAGAAAACATCGTATGAAACTGATATTTTGGCATGTTAAATATAATAATGTGTAGTTTTATAATCCATAAAAAAACTCAATTTTCAATTTTCCGACTTACGTCTCATTTGGCTTGGCTCTGCCACATATATAACAAAGTTATGGAACAAAATAGAAAAATGTCCTTTGCATTTGTTTATATTTCCTTAATTTCCTTGATTATTTGCTTATTTTTCAATAACTTCCTGTGCGACAACTTGGTGGTTTTGCCATGCTTTGCCTCATTTGTGAAAATTTTGACTTCTACCTGAAACTGCTGTAGTAGTCTCAGATGGTAACATTGTTTTTTTCTACAGTATAAGTTTATCTCAAAATGGCCTATGCCACTTCCAACTGTTACGGCCTGTCACTGCCACATATGAATTTGACGATCATAAAGGTGACGAATTTTGGAAGTGGTGATTGTAATCATAGCGTTGATTTAGTGTTGTTGATGTGTTTACCTTTTTTAAGTGCTGTTGGTAATCCTAACTGCCGTAGTTGAGGTTCTAGTGAATGTGGAAACTGGTCCAGTGGGCCTTTGTCAAGTTCATAATTAAAAAGAGCTTTGTTCCCCGTCCTTGCATAATCGGGATCTTGAAAATCTTCAAACCACCTTTTAATTTAAAAAACACAATCAATATGCAATTTTACTGAAATTTAACGGAAAGAACATACATAGAAGAGACTACGGCATACCTGCCAACCATACTATTATTGAGGCGGTATGTAACACTTTTTTCCATACATAAATTACGTCATCAAATCATTCCTGATGACGACATAACTTATGTCAAAATATTGAATCCTACCATGGTTGTGTATATCTCATTACTTTGAGTATGTATTGTACTTTCTTAGACGAACAGAGGTATTTCAGTGGCGAAAATTACCTTATAACGTCATCTTTTTTCTCATTTGTAAACAATAGTCCAACATTTCCTGTAAGTTTTTTACTCAACTGATGCAAGTTTTCACGATATTCATCTTCAGGTGTCCTACCAAGTGCAACAGACATCACTTTGTTTTTGCCAAAGAAAAACCTATAAAGAACAAAACAGCTTACGTCACTACAATGAAAGTGGTGCCCTTTACGGTCATTCATGCCTGAATGGTTTTTAATCGTACGTTATAGAATAGGCATTTTACAATGAGACATTTTGAAATGTAATAATTTACTATTAGAAGTATTAATAGCGTGGAAGCTTATTAGTTATCATATTTATTTTTAACTACTAATGTAATTTTAAATCTAAAATATTATGACACAACACCGCAGATTAAGCCTGTTTTCCTGTCGATAGTTAATCCACAAAAACAGCGATTTAAAACAGCGTTTTCGATCGTTAATTTTGAAAACTGACGATTTTCACACTGATCGACAGAAAAATGGGTCACTTTCGACGTTAAAAAAAGTTTGACAATTTGGATCATCAATGAACAGAGTTCAACTTTGACGATTTGGATCGTTAAATTTGGGTGCTAGCGTGGCAACATTTCATGCAGCAAGAATTTAATGCTTTGGGCCAAGAAATAAATCACACATTTTTGTTTATTTATTAAATTTTTGGGAGTTGTAACTTGCTTCAGAACATAAAATATACAATTATGTAACTAATATATTGCAGTGGAAAAATTTGTTAAATTTGTTTTTTGTTGCAATTTTAATTCTTTGCGAAAATTTGCGAATTTCGTTGTGCACAGCGGAAATATAGCGGTCCAGCGTGATTTAAATTTTATCGTTTGTTTTTTAATTTTTTTATATGATTCAAAACACTATTTCAAATCGGCGATTGAGGAATAACGATCACCAGGAAAACAGGTTTTAAAATCAGCTATGCTTCTTTGCATTGGCTTACATTAGTGACGATTGGTTGACTGAATTTTTCATTACTACTAGCAACAAAAGGTGCCACCTATTGTTTGTGACAACAGTTAAGAAATCAATATCATGAACCTTAGTTATGGATCTTCCGTAGTCAACAAATAGCCAACTTCTCAGACTATTACCTTTCTCATCATGTATTGTTAATACAACATAAGCGTATACCTGCCAACAATACCTGACAAACCCTGCCACGGCTATCTGGGCCACAAACTCTCCCATTTAGATCTGACAAGCCAAACAAAAAAAACAAAAAAAAAAACCCCATCTGACCATTTTTGGGCCGATTTTTTTATGCATCATGTACAGATGTAGCTAAATACAGTAGAGTGCCTCCTATCCATTTAAAAAACAATTTGCCCGCCTGTCTCACATGATTTCATTAAATTAACCTACCAGTCTAGTAGGCACATTATACTGAAAGTGGAACCCCATTTCTGGCTGAGTCAAACCAAACTAATGGGCAAGTCACAAAGCTCAAAGCTAGTTTTCCACAATAGGCCAAAAATTTGTTAGACGCGGAAAGAGTCTCTATAAACAGCTTTTCAAAAATGTCTGTTGGTCTGTCTCTCTGTCTGTCGGTCTTGTCATGCACATTTGTGACTATTTGCGTTTGTTCTTTCCATATATGATTTCTGATAACCAGCACTGTATGGGTGTCACTTTAAATAGCTATGATATATAAAACAACTAATTAATCATCGACTGGTAATACGTTAACATTAAAATTGAATTCAAATATCATTATAATTTCACTTTTAAATGCTTACTTCCTTATTAAAACTGTATACAATATATCATTTTTTGTTTCTGGAGTTTGCATAGTAGATGATGTATTGTTAATAGTATAAAAACATGCACTATACAGAACCGATTCGTTCATTTACTGATCTTGCTTATTTAGTTTTGGATCAGTAGCCGCACTCTAATCTTCAATCGCCTTGTATAGGCGGTTGAAGAATAGGAATACTAGCCCGGTTTTGTTGGCTAAATAAAAGTGATGGCGTGCAGTACACGAACATTTGGTGACACTGACCAGCTACAGCTACTGTGCACAGCTTTCCACGTCTTATTGTCGGATCGACTTGTTTTATTTCAGAAACATAGAAACATCTAACTTTCATAATAACTTTTCAGATATGATAAAAAAAAATTATTAAAAAATGAAATTTATGACACTATTTAGGCACAATATACTGAGCAATTTTCAAATGCAATTTTCTCAACTCATTCAAACGTTTTTTGTTCATATCTTCACAAGGTAACAATAACATTAACTGATTTTTTGCATGCTAAAAATAATGTGTAGTTTCATAATATAACTAAATTTTCAATTTTTTTACTTATCTCTACTTCGGTTTGGCCCTGGTACCTATTTGCAATGACAAACTTCAGTGGGAATGATTACTGTAGACCACTTTGGGAACTCTCAGTTTTTGTTTTATGAAGATCAAAATCAGAAAGGTCCACTAATCTACTTCAAGTAAAAAACTATAATACATACTCCAAGCAGTGAGATACATGCCATTCCAACAGGATTCAATATTTCGACATCAATTCCTGATGACGACATAATTTATGTTGAAACATTGAAACCTGTCATGATGGTATCTCACTACTTGTTATGTATTATGCTTGTCTTAGTTTAAGATCACAATTTATACTTACCTACTATGTCTCCATCTGTTTCTCACTTCTTTTAGTTTAACATTTCTCATATTATCAACAGAAAATAGAAATATCCTGGAAAATTTATCAACGGAATCTTGCATCTAAAAGATAGCCAATAAAATTCATACAATATTACAGTATATCAGAGACATGATTACTGTATGCTGACAGGAAGTGGGTGGGTCACAACTCTTACAGGTGTTGCCTTAACTTTTTTTATCAACTAGCCAACTGGGCTAGTTGGCTACAGTTTTGAACAAAAAGGACAAATAGAAAATAATATTGTCCACCACTGTAAAGACATCCGTCAACCATCAAGCTGTTTTCCCTTGGTTGGCACAATACTTTCTCCAGTTTTTATTATAACGCATTAAATTTACAGATTTACTGGTAAAAATCCTTGTTTTTCTTTTCAAAATACTTGACTGTTTACTTGAATAAAATAAGCCAAAGGTTAGGATTTCAACCAATGAAACAATTTATATGATGGTGCTTAAATACAAGAACCAAATCCAGGTCCAAGTTTTTGCAATGGAAGACCATAAATTTTGAAGCAGGATTTTGTAATTTTTAACCAAGCCTATCAATGACTAAAATTAGTGAATGAAACTTGTCGGAGAGTGAGCCCACCATCCATGCAGGTATTTTTAATGTTTTTGATAAAAGTCAAACAGAAACAGCAAACAAACCTCTTGAATCAGTTTTTGTTTAAGTTCTAATCCTTTCTTCTTGGTATTTGTTAGTGAAACTGGAAGGAAATAAAATAAGGTATCATAACAAAAAATGATCAATCTGAATAAAAAGTATTAAAAAAATGTAAGACTCGGACGCACTTTAGTGTCTTTATATTTCAATGTTATATAAAAAGTTTGAAGGAGGTTGAATGGATCAACTCCAATCTGAGGACCCGTGATTATACCGAGCCTACCAACTACTTGACTGACAAGGGCGAAACGACCAGTAACAGAGGATAACCTTCATCAACACCACGCTCCGCTATATTCTCACATGACTCTGACTCACTGTGCACACGCAAGGTCTAGGCCTAGGCCTAACCTAGGCCTAAATGCATTAAACACACGAGCAATCATTGCAAATATGGGGCAAATAGATAACTGTATTGTAAAAATCAGATCTGTCATAACATTAAATGATTTTTAAAATAAACTTACTGCGTTTGTCACGTTTTGACTTCGGCATTTTGTACTTCAAAATTTAAAAAACTTACAAACACGTGTCGCAATATTTTCATTTATTTTCTTATTAATTTGCGCCCTCTGGAATAATTTAATTCCGTCCTCTCCTTTTTTAATCGTTGGTGGTGACTGACTACCATAACAAACCAACAACAAAATGTTGCGTGTGGTCAGTGCTAAATTGCAAGAATTTTATCATCACAATAAGCAATCAAATACTCCAATTTTTGGCTCGATGCCAGTCTTCAAATGTATAACATTCTTTATTGAATTGTTTGTTCTATTTCAAAGAATTTGGTTATCAGTATTTAGAGTTATATGGAGATGTTTTTTCTCAGCCCCACTGAAGGTTGTTGACGGTGAAAATGTTTTGGTTACCGGGGCTGCGAGTGGTCTTGGGCGGCTGCTCTCTCTCGCATTTGCCCAACTTGGGGCTAACTTAATATTAATTGACCTCAATGAAGAGGGACTTCGGCAGACCGAAAAAGATGTAAAATATTTTGGAAAGAAAGTTCACAGCTATGTATGTGACCTTAGTCAAAGAAGTCAAATTTATAAAACAGTTTTGGAAATCCAAAGAGACTTTTCAGGGGTTGATTTCATCATAAACAATGCAGGCATTGTGAGTGGAACGAACTTTCTAGATTGTTCAGATGAAATGCTTGCTAAAGTATTTGATGTCAACACATTAGCGTATATGTGGGTAAGAGTTTTAAAATAAATTTCTTAGTAGAACAAAAGTCCTAAGTTGGTTCTACTACACTGACAGTGAACTGGAATCCAACTAATCACCACCGGAGTCCAAATACAGAACTCAATTTCACCACCGGCGAGTATTTACGTGAAATTACTAATGAATAACAAATACACACAATTTTAAGATAATTTTAGTTTTGTACTTTAAAATGTTAATTAATTATTACAAAATTAAATGTCTTGAGAATGAGATGTGGAAAAAATAGTTTAGTAAGAGAGAATGGTCATTTTTCTGATTATGTTTATAAGTATCAGTGGTTTAATCCTTATTTATTTATTCAACCAAACACACTTTTGTTTCAGTGGCACACAATAGTTCATGGTGCGTTCAAAAAACAAAATTACAAATTAAATTCCACTATAATAACATAAACAATATACAGTAAAAATAAACCAGAGGTTATAATACTCAAAATCCGAAAGGTCTACTAGTCAACTTCAAGTAAGAGAGTATAATGCTCACTCCAAGTGGCGAGACATGCCACTGTGGTAGGACTCAACATCCCGATACAAATCACTAGTGTTTTATTTATGACATTGATAAAAACCATGTTATGTAACTGTAAAAAGTGTAACTATATAGTCCTAGGTGTATGATGTACAATGACCACTAAATTTGCAAGGTTTGCTCCCAATATTTAAATTATAGGTACTGTAAGATATTTTCTTCATCTTTCATCTACTTTTTCCTCATAAATTCCAGATTACCAAGGCATTTCTTCCTAGCATGTTAGCCAGAAACCATGGACACATCGTAAACATCGCCAGTACATCTGGTTACATTGGAAGCAACGGGTTGATAGACTATTGTACTAGCAAGTTTGCCACAGTGGGGTTCTCAGAAGCGATGCAGTGTGAGTTACGAAAAGTCAGAAGAACAGGTGTAAAGGTCACGATTGTTGCTCCTTCGTACTTTAAATCTGGAATGTTCGCTGGATGCACATCCAGGTATAGAATATTGCATTAAGAATTGTTCAATTAATCATTTTTCCTAATTAAAAACTACAGTACTGTATCTTTAATATTTTAACATACATTCTTAAAGTAAACACTGAATTTTAACCCTTATTGATGGATTTATACATGGAACTCACTGTGGAATTTCTTTAAAATATTTAACATTGTGGCTAGAGGTCCAGTAGCAGGGCTCAAATTTAACCAAGGCACTAAGGCCATTTGCTTCTGGCGTCCTCATTGTACAAACAACAAACCGTATTGTTCCTAATAAACGCCCCGGCCCTAATAAACGCCCCGGCCCTAATAAACGCCCCCCTGGATTTTTTTCAAAAGTGTTCAGGCTTAGCCAAGCTAGGCCTACCTACCGTAAACTGTAGTAGGCCACTTAAACCAGCCTGAGCTGGCCTTCCTAAGTCATAAAGACCGCGT
>JAOTQE010021359.1:0-10643 GCA_025631205.1 Nesometra sesokonis | reverse complement strand
GAAATTATCAAAAATATAGAGGCTTCCAGCCTTTTTGATGTTTTTTGCTCATTTTTAGCATATAACGTTGCAATATTAGGGGTAAATAATTTTAAAATAACCTAATTCTAGTGTCATCGTCATAACTTATATATTTCTTCAAGATAATCAAGTTATTTTCAAAATCTAATTTTTGTCATTTTTCAAGTGACAATACATCTTTAATTCCCACCATGCACACGCGAACATAAGACTTCTTCCTACGTGTCAGGTTTAGGTGTGTGATGGAGTGAAGTTATTAGCTTTTCCCTAAAATGTTGTAGTCCGTTTAAATAATTCATTCTATATAGGTTATCGCAGTATCAATGAAAGCAAGCCTTTATAACATTAAACAAAAATTCAAATTTCCGAAAATGTAGTCTTCCCCTAATTCGTAAAACTGCAGGTTTATTACTTATTTAATTATTTACCATACATTGAGTGGGCGACACATTTAGATGATGTCTGATGTGGCACAACTCTATAACTTTAAATAATCGTCAGATACACATTGACAGCGGCAGATTTTTTTTAAAGGGAAGATCAGAAAATGTATATCGCCGACCCGGGTGTGCACCCCAGTTTTAAACCTTGCAAGCAAAAAAAAAAGGCTGTCTCTTCACTAAGCCCCATGTCCATGTTTTTGTATTGTTTATATAATTTTCCCAAATCTGAAGGGATGAGGTGGTTCAGGACCACGTAACACCCCTGCCAGTGAGTAAATGCTAATCACAATATTTTTTTTTCTCAGGAATCGGAGTTGATGATATGTTTGTAATAGTCCAGGCGTGGGACAATTTAAGCGAAAGTGAGAAGAAAAAACCTGTTTACGAGCAAAGTTCAGAAGCTTTGAAACATGCAGTAAGTCTGTCAGCTGTTTATATTTTTAGGTTTAACACGGATTCTTCATTTTCTAGTCATTTAGTCCTTACGTAAACTTTCTGTACCGTAAATTCTCCAATAGCTTTATGTTACTTTTATCTTAACTTGCGGTTCCAGTTATTGGTTAAACAACTGATTTTGGTGTGTAAAATATGGTTCAAATTATCCCAAACAACATTAATCATCCAATGATATTTTGTAGGGTTATTGACAAGAGAGAGAGGTGGTTATCTAACAAAATGCAATCGACTTGGCATACAGGCTGATACCACACAACATCACTTACCCAATATAATGCATTGGTTGAAAAACGATTTTAAATAAATTATGTTAGTATAATTTATTTCCCACCCCAGAATAATTCTTCGTAAGGCTATAATAGCGTACCATCACAACTATATTTCTTATTTCAGGGTGTCTCCATAACCGTTACGTCTGTAACAGACTTCACTGCGTTTCTAATTGGAGCAACGACTGTTTTACCGGCATTGCGGTCTTTCTGCGTTTTCTGTGGCATTGGAATCATTTTCCTGTTTTTCTTCAGCATTCTGTTCTTCACAGCGACGTTTTCTTTGGACCAAAGACGCATCTTCAACAAACGTGATGGATGCTGCTGTTGTTACGTGCACGGAGACGATTACGAGCCGTCTGAATGTGGCCAAAAGAATAGATTTGAAATATTTATGGAAAAGTTTTTTGCACCTGCACTGACATACACTTCATTGAAGGTAAATGATTGTAATTAGGCCTATTGTTTTTTACATAAATAATTGTATTTTATACATCGTTATATTAAATTACCATGATAAGTTGTAATGTTAAGTTGAATAACTACTTGAGTTGATTTAGCCTCTTACCATATCACCCATCAACGTAATTTAGAAACATTAATTACAATACAAACTACCGCAAATTAATATGGATTCAAATAAAAGAAGCCGTTACGAGGCACAAAAACGTTCTCTACATGTGTCCAAAAATGTAATATTAATAACTTGGCGGTTTAAGCAGCATTAAAATTACTTTGTAATATTCTTTCAAACGAAAAAACAAATCAAAATGATTGTATCTCGATGAACTCCGAATCTGCCATCCTTCTAAAGTGTGATCAAGCCTCTAAAGCTCTATCCAAACTATCAAATTTCCTTTGAAAAAACATTGATAAACCCATAGGCCTATATGGTAATGATATATTCGTGTATGTTTGTGGTATATAGGCATGTCAACGTTTTTTGTCTAAGAAAATTTAATAGTCTGGACTGAGCTTTACCATAGATAAAAAACGAAAAAGTGCATTATTTTATTAACCAATAACCTCCTCCCAATTTCCTTGTTCTTTTTCTATAAACGTGGCCTCGCGATCTCATTAAGGAGCCGTCTCTGTGGCCTTTCAGAGATACAGTAAGTTGACAAGCACTTTGCACGGCAGTCGCGGGATGTTGCTCCACAGTCTCTAAGCAGTCGCTGCGACGTCTCCTATCATTCTTAGATGCAGCATGGAGGTTTATTACCTCCATCGTTGAAATGATCCTCTAAAATGTTTTAAACAGTCGCGGCGACGTCTGCACGAGGTTTTTCTGGACAGTTGCAGCGACTTGGCTCGTACTTTGTCCTGATCTTCGCAGTTGAGACGTCTCGTCTCCGCATTATTTGATCGTGACGTTTCGAAGACGTCGCGGAAACTGGAAAAGCTTCAAACACAAAATCGAACATGTTGAATTAAGTTCTTGCGACTCCTCGGAAACTCCGTAATTTTCAAGAGAGTTCACGAGAAATGCAACTAGCAATATATGGAGCCGTGAACTAGTCGCAAGCCCGGTGAGATACCCCTTTACATTTTATATCTTTACACGGTTAGCAAAAAATATCATGGAATTTAAAAATAATGATATCATGATAAGCCTGTCATCTTTATTTTTCTCTTATTATGTTTCAGATTATCGTTATTATAATAACGGCGTGCCTACTTGGCATTGGCATTTGGGGTTTTACACAATTAGAACAATTCTTCAATTTTAGATGGTTTTTGCCATCAGATAGTTACGCTTCAGTGTTTCTGGAGGCTAACGACAAGGCAAGTACCATTGAATGTAATGCAAACATCCAGCAGTGTATTAATACCAAGAGAGTCGTATTGTGAATGCTCGAGCGTGTAGACCTTTTAGGAAATTCCCTTACTCATTGAGGGCGTCACGTTGATGCTGGTAAGAAATCTTGGATGGCGTGCAGTAGGATTCTGAGCAAACTACCCAAAATTTTTGTTATTTAAAAATGCAAAATTAACACGGACGGCCAACCTACCAAGACTGTTAGGGGAATTTCTGGAAAGGTCTAGACAACGTAAATAACTCGATAAAGAGGTAAAGGCAGTCTTAGAGGAAGCATGGTGTGTGAAGGAGATTGTGAAAGCGAAGGGGTTTTCACCAAAATTTGTAAAACTAATGCTGAAAAAAAACTAAAAATATGGGCTAGATAGATTATAAAAATGATGCAGTATGAAACACTTTGAAAAAAAAAATAACAATACCATTCCGAGCATCCTGTTATTTTATTTATGTGGTTGTTTTATCAGATGGGTCGAGGGTTTTGTTTGTTTTCTTCAAATATTAACAGTTTTGGCTCAATTGAAGGGAATGGAGCAATATTGATGTATAATGTACCATTTTCAAACATATACAACGAGATGGCAAATGTTTACACCTCAGCCAGTGCGTGGATTTAAAGTTAAAAAGCATAAACTACCTAAACTATTCACTACCTTACATACAAAACAGTATTAGTATGTCACTTTAAAAATGATCGTTAAACCCAACAGTGACCGCTATATAGGAAACCCAAACCACAAAAAAAATAGCCCAAGTAAACCATTTACCGGGTATCCGCCCTGACCATCAATGTAACCCTAAATCACAGTCCTTGATCCTCACTTGTCAGCTCCAGTCAAGTGGGATGAAGTGGGTTATGGCTGAGGTGTGTCAGGGTTTCCCCATAAAATAGTGTAAACAAGCCACGATACCTTAAATTGTATCACTCTGAAAAGAATTCGGTTTTAATTTTTTTTAATTTATAATTCAGTGATGACGTCACAGTTACTTGTGTAACGTTATTTTCGTCCCGGTCAATGAATCCATATTTACCGCGCAGTATTGAAAACCCAGCCTAACATTGACTTAAAAACCATTTTAGGCAATATTGAAATATATTGTCTTTGATGAGTCTTTGGCGAATCCATGTGCTTTTTTGCACTAAAAACTCATCACAGGTAATATTCTCCCAATAAAACGATTGCTTAGGATATAAATTAAATAGACTTAATTATGTCTTTATTTATATTTTGTTATTGTCCATAGTATTATCCAGACAGTGGTGAGATGTCTTCACTCTATTTGAACGACGTCGACTTTTTCCATGAACGTTCCACAATAAAGGAATTTTACAACAATGCCACTAACGATCCATACATAGATTCCACGTCTTTTTCCAACTGGTACGAGGATTATGAATTGTGGATTCAGACCAATAAGCAAAACGAGCCTGAATTTAATAATGTAACGAAGTGGCCCGACACAGAGGAAGCGTTTTATACCTGGTTGCAGGAGTTTCTTGAGGACCCTGCTGGTGGCGATACTCATAGATCGGACCTCGTATTCAACAATAAAACACTAGAAGTACGTTTAAAATATCATTAGAGAGGTTTCGCAAACTTACGAAATACGAAAACGAAAACGGATACGTCACACTCCAATTTTTGAAAGTTCAAATTTTCTACCTATCAATTGTTGACGATCGTCGTAAAATACTGACCAACTGTGAGAGATATTTAACGTGTTCTTTTAAAATGTTACAAGAATGTATGACGTCCGTTTTCGTATTCGGATTTCGTAAAGCTGCGAAAGCTCACTATTGTCTAATTTAAACTTGTCATTAGGTGTACATTCACATTAGAAAGTTTCTTCAAGTCTTATCACAATGGATAATTTGATTAGTTTTTACTTTTTCGCATTTGTACAGTATATTTCTATCCTATTAACATATTAATGGTAAGCCAATGAGACGGTTACCCTACATTCCATTGAAAATGTAGCGTAAAATTTATTAAACATTCTAATGGGAATGTGCACGTAATGAATCTGTCCAGTGGTAACAAGTGTGGCCAAGTTGTGATTTCAGGCTTTTTAATCTCCATATTATAGAGTAGCCCTGCATCAAACATGAAATATTTGCTTTGTAATTTGTTAACATTTCCAATTTTGGCCATATCCAAGTTTATTAGAATATCATAAAAAATATGGTCAAAGTTCAATTAATCCACTTCCGGTAATTTTTAAGTTCAGTATTCATTGTATCTTCAACGTAACTAATAATTAAACGACTCCTGTTACTCAAATTAAACATTGAAACTGAAATTATACTTATTATGCACCTACACACACTTAATTTTGGAAAAAAATAATATGTGCAGTTAAATCCGATGTAAATGGACTAAAAGAGAACTAAATATGCTTGTTTTGCTTGTCAAATCGAAAAAGGTATACAGTTACCGTTTTCCTATTTATTCACACTCCACCGCCACTACCATCACACTACTTCTGCTACTACATTACTACTACTACTACTGGCAAATTCACTAAAATTGCATTCAGGCTCGGTTGGATTCTAGAGTTCTAGGGTTGAATCAAAGACCAGGGATCCAGTAAAATAGAGTACCATGTTATTTTTTGCAGTCGTCTCGAATTTCTTTCAATCATGTGGTTCTCAGAGGTTCAACAGAAGAAGTAGATGCAATGGATTCCGTACAAGAGTTAGCACGTAGCTTTAGATTCGAAGGTGACGGGTTTGCATTTGCTTACTCAGCCGTTTACCTGCAATACGAATCAAACAAGGTATAGACTATAATAATATATAAAAATTAATAATGCTAATAAACTGTTTTCATCTTTATTTACATAATATTTTTTAAAAATTTAACCCGTTTTATATTGTTTAATATTACTATTACACCATGTTATTACAGAATTCAGAGTTTTACTTTTAGGGTTCCTGACTATACGGCCCATTACCCTACTTTCCCCACTACTCTCTCAATGTAAAACAGTGAAACGTCACTCATTTGTAGTGAATTTAAAACAGTGAGAGTGACCTGAGGGACCACTCTTAAGAGAATGATCAGCACTTCAATCCGCTCTTGTGGAGTAAATTTTCTGCAGAAGAGTGAGCGATATTTATGTCTATGGAATGCATTTTCAATCGATTGAGAGTTAATTTTATTCTTTTTGGAGTGGTTCCTTAGGTCACTCCACAAAGAGTGGATTTTCACTCTCTTACGTTAAGAGAGTACAAAATAGTCCAGGCAGGTGTCAAGTTTGAAATCCTATTTTATATCATTTGTGGAAAAAATACGTTTTCTGGAACAGAGTGTGTTTTGGGGACATTATGTTTAAAAAAATATCGGGACGGCTCTGTTAGAAACGGTGGCAGGAGCTGATTTAGAGGGTACGCATCCGGCTTGCGCCCATCTATTATCGTCAAAAATACATGTGAGCCCTTCTTACATTTCGTGTGCCGCCTCTAAAAGTTTCCCCCAAAATAGGTTACAACAAACTGCAGACAACTACAGCATAAGATAGTTGAAATGCGCAAATTATAGTTTTATTGCTTGTTAAATTTCAAATCCTGGACAAGCCCACCCGGCAAGGAATTTTGCGTCCCCTCTTTCAGACGATCCTGGATCCACCCTGGGTGGCCTTGTTAGGGATCCGGTCATGTACATTTTGGGGACTCTACAACACCCCAATAAAACATTACAAGGTGTTTCATGATTCTTATTATTATCAATTTCTGATGTAGGTTATTCAGGAAGAATTATATCGTAATATGGGACTAGCGTGTGTTTGCGTGTTCGTTATTATTTTACTACTACTTGCGGACTTGCTTGCTTGCTGTCTTGTATTGGTAGCGGTCCTTCTTACTCTGGTAAGTACACAAGCATACAGTGCTATACAACGGACATCTTGTAAATCGTAACATCTTGAAAACGCTATGCCACTGTGACTTCATTGGCTGGGTTCATATCTAACTTGAGCTATCTCTCTGTCTTAATTCTTTATGTCAGCGCTCAGTTATGGCCAGATCAAAGAAATAACTGGCTATAACTCGACTCGACCAAGAACAAAATCTACTTGATAAGCAGCTACGCCAGTCGATAAGAGAGGAATTTACATAATGTTGGAAAAATGGAAAAAAGCCAATCAGGTTGAAGATATACATCGTGCTTTGTCATAACTAGTGATTATCAGTGAATTATAATTGCAATTCTAAAAATTGGAACATTTCTGATGGAACGCAATTATGGCCAGTTGAGGTTGTTTATCCGGATATTTGATCTAGCTCTAGTTGGATATGAACCAAGCTACGTGACTTAATTTTAATCTTGTTACTTCTTGTTTGCTGTACTCCTAACAACTGTAAGCTCAGTGGTCTAGTGGTACGGATTCATGACTAGTGATCCGATATCGTTGGTTCAAATCCAAAATTAGAGCAACTTACTTTGTGACGATTTTACTGTTGTTAAAAGTAGCCCAGAATTGGTTTAATAATTATGTAAGTTACAGCAGGCATTTGAGTTTAAAAATTATACCTAGCCCCAAATCATTATCTTTAATTAACAGTCGCCATAATTCCAGCTAGATATTGTTTTTCAGATTTACATTGTTTAAACTTGATATTTCTACACTGCCATCCTCCAAGAAAAATGCATTATCTGAAAAAAAAACTTTGTGACTAAATAAGCAATTTTTTCAAGGTTTTCTATGAGAAACCTACAAATATGATCCACAATTTAGTCCTGTATATTTTGTAGAAGAATACCATCGTCATTTTTGTGTGATAATTAGTAAATTAAAGTGATAGATTATAGCACCAGGAGTAATATAAGACAAAATTATCAAATTAAAAATAAAAACAGATGATGCCTTTTCCAGGAGGATGACAGTATGCAATTCCTTATCTAATACAGTTTGTCTTATTATTGTAGATTGACCTTGCCGGGTTCATCCATCACTGGGGTTTGACCATCGATGTGGTAGTGACCATCCAACTTATATTGTCCATCGGCATTGCTGTTGACTATGCTGCTCACATTGGACATGCGTTCATGACAGTGACTGGAACTAGGAATGGTAAGCACTGCAATTAATTCAGTTATATCCCCAGACATCAAACTAAAACCATTTAAATTTGCTATCGCAATTATAACAATAACTTTAACCTTAACACCACGATAAGCTCCGCCCTAAACCGAAAAGCTCATGCGCTTGACTGTAAAAACGTAACTAACGTTCTGCCAAGCACGCTAAATCTGGAAATTACCGTAGTTGTTAACACAACTCCACCCACTTATGAATAAATTATGACGTCATCCGTTAAAGTTAAAGTTAACGTATTTCGGCGAAAAGTACCATGATACAGACCTATTTCTAACCTTTTAATTATTATGAAATTGATTTTGAATGATTATTTATATCATTGTATACATAAATGGATAACTTACAGTAGATCTCGATGCTTCTCAAGATCATTCCCTGTCATAAAAAAAATTTCCACTAAATTTTTAATAACTTTTCATTACCAATCAACCATTGCTTTTTTATAAGTCCAAAGTTTACAGTGTAAATATTGTATTTCAGTCATGCCCCATAAGCAGACTATAAATGTACATAACAAATGTAATTATTATATTATGGCCTAATTTTAAAGTTTAACTTTCAATTCAATTGTTGATAATCTCACCCATGATGCGACTCATTTTCTTTTTGATACCTCGCATTTAAATTCCTACGATTTATGTCAAAGGACGCAAAAGAGTCTCAAGGACTTTAATAAGTTCATAATTAGAACCAAATGGAACGTTTTAAAGAGATCAAAATTATGCATTTAATATGATATGACTAACTGAACAAATTCTTAGCATTATAGCAGTGAATAACAGAAGTGGGATTTAAATACATTATCAAGATTCTGAAGAATAGGCCTAAGTATTAAATAAATATCCATTATTAGTACAATAACCTTATGTGGCATTTTTACATGACAGAGCGGGTACTCCGAGCAGTAACAGACATTGGTCCGGCAGTGCTAAATGGTGGATTAAGTACGCTATTGGCGTTTGTTCTGCTATCTCTATCCACGTCTTACGTATTTAAGACATTTTTCAAGGTGAGTTATCATTCTAAATATATGATATTCCATTCTATTTTCAATTTTGATGGCCATTTATTACTTCACAGCAGGTCCGTACGCTTGGTTGTGAAGGTGGGGGGGGGGAGCGATTCTTTTTCCTTGAAGGACCATCATGAGGGTTTCGGAAAAACAGTAGGCATGCATGGTTATTCTTCCGAACCCACCGACCCTTCCCTACCCCCCAACCCCAGCGTACGTGCCTGTCAGAGCAATGTAATTGCTTTACTACTTAACACTTACTAATTCATAACAATTTGTGAACATCTTTTTTCAGATATTTTTGCTTGTGGTTATCTTCGGCATGTTCCATGGCCTTGTTTTATTACCAGTCCTTCTCAGTTGGTTTGGCCCAGCTCCATACGAGTCAGCTACCGAAGCCGATTCTCCCGAAGCTGTTGTTTCGGATAAGGCTTCAACTCCAAGAACGACTAATGGTAGCGCCACCGACGACTTTACTACTAATAATAGGCATTCGCTCCCAGACAAAATTGACTTTGACAACCCAGCATATGAGGGCACAAATGGCGATACACCGAACAACATATAAAATATGGTTGAAAGGCTGAGAGTTTAAGCGATGTGTTAAAACTATTTAAATAGTGTAGGCCTATTGGATTTGATGAAATACTTGAGTAAAAATAAATCGTTTACAAAAAATGATAGACAACAATATCCCAAATAGAGCTCTGCGTTAAATCCTAACGCAGAGCTCAGGGGCGGATCCAGGATCCTCTGAAAGAGGGGGGGGGGGGGGCAACCCCCCGATCTGGGTGGGCGTGGTTGCCTGTTTTATTAAAAATTGGTGCAAAAATACATTTTTCAAAAAGTGGGGGGCCAGGGTCCGTCGGATCCGCGCCTGGAGCTCCTAATTCGCCTAATTCTCCTATCATGGAGATTTTGTCGGCCAGCGTTCGTAACTGTTTTGGGATACTATGTGGGCATCTAAATGTTAAATTATATAATCAATAATGCTTTCATTTTTGATTATTACAAATGGAAAGGTGTTTACTATTATATTTGGTACAATTATTGACAAACGAACCTTCAAACTACCATTTAGTGTCCAAATAAATGACAAACACTACATACTTTTTGCTTGTATTGCTAATTTGAAAAAAATCCTGGAGATAATCATGAAAATTCAAATTCTGGAGAAAATGTGGTATTTCCAGAAGCCCGGGAGATGACGCAAAATTCATGGAGACACAGGCTAATTCTGGAGATTTGTGGGGCCTGCTAACGACAGTTGTTTGCCATAATATGAGTAAATGTCATTAGTTGAATCAAAATTTCACTTCAATAATATGAGGCATCGTAGAGAATATTTTTGTAAATTAGTTTTCTAAACAGTGTAATAGTACTGTACTGTATTTAAATAAAATAGAAAAAAACTAATATATATTATATATATTACTGTTACTGTTACTGTTACTATTACTATTACTATTACTATTACTATTACTATTACTATTACTATTACTATTACTATTACTATTACTATTACT
>JAOTQE010021348.1:0-10643 GCA_025631205.1 Nesometra sesokonis | reverse complement strand
ACCCCCCCCCCCTCTTCGGCTGGGAGTGAACGTTCCTCGTCTCATCAACCAAAACAAATTAAAAGAGTAAAATATATGTAAAGAGAAAGAAAAACGTGTCCCCACATAGTTTTGAGTGGGATCCCCACTTTTCGATTTTATAGTCCAAGATGCTCTGTATGAGCGTCTAGAGGTGTATTATTCTCAAACTGTATCCTCCCCCTCCCAAATCCACCACCTGGCGAGGTCAGTCTTTCTGTGCCCTTCCAACTGTAAAATGGATTTTGGTCTGTGCTCCCCCTCCCCTCACTGTTTAAAAATGTCTGGATCCTCCCCGATTCTATAAGCTCGATTAGTTTCAGAATTTGCACTACATGATTATAACAAGACGACGGACACTTAATTTTAGAGCCTGTGATTATTTTTTTTCTGGATCCGCCCCTGGTCCCCTGTTTGGCGAATTTTGTGGTATGGTACTTGACTTTACTTCTCTGCCACTACGGCAGTGGTGCTACCGGGGGGGGGGGGGGTACAGCTTCTCGTCGGGGAGAAAATTAAGGTTTGGGTATTGTAACGTAAAGGGACAGACGAAGCCGCAACACCAAAACGGGCTAAAAAGCATGGCAAACTACGTTTTTTTTTGCTTGCAAGACTGAAAACCGGGGACACGCTCACCTCAAAATTAGACTTGCCCAACTCGTCAGGGACCCCGTGCTCCCCTGTCGGGGGCTTTGCCTTGCTGTCGGGAAATTCCTGGCGCCGCTACTGCATTACGGTTCTATTCCTCTGAAGGGGTGCTCATTTCATTTAAAGGGGATGCTCGATGCCACATCTTTATATTTATATACTAATTTAATTTGTTTTTCTACGCCCAAAAAGCACCCCCTCTGAATACGCAACTGCACTTCTTTTTAAGGGAAACTTACACATAACAGAGTTTGGTTTTGCGTGTAGACGAACTGTCGGAGTGTGCTCTAGTTACTTTTTGTTATTACACACCAATATCAGTGCTCCCAATTCGCCATGAATAGACTGGAGTCTCCAGTAATTTCATTTGACATTCTGGGATCTAGGAAATACTCAATTTTATCCAGGAATTTGATTTTTTTTCCATGGCTTTCTCATGTTTTTTTGGTAAATACGAAACATTAAATGTTGTTTTTGAAACTTACTTGGTTCAGTGTTATTTTGCCAATCAAAGCATTGTTGTTTATGATTTCACTTTTTATATGTCCATCCAAAAACAGTCAAAAACACTGACGAACAAAATCCTGGATTCCTGGGTTTTTTTTCATGGTAATTGAGTATCGTTGTATATGACACTCCATATAATTATTACAGGTTTACTTTCTGTATTTTGTCCAATTTGTGTGTCCTGTGACATCGCAAACCGTATTGGTGAGAACACGTGTGTTGTGTTGGCACCCGGTGGACTATTTGCATTGAGAACGAGAATAAGGACAAAGAAAAATATTAAGGTAAACATACCAACTCAAATCAACAATTATACCATACAAATAATTTGTAAAATTTCATTTATTTCAATTTTTCATCATAATACCTTTTTTCATAAAATTTAACTTCGTTAAAACCAGGATAATCAAAAGTTACTTAGAATCCGAAATCTATGCCAATATGCCTATCAACAGCTACGGTTACCCATGTTTTACGTTGTCATTAAAAACCTGAAAGGAAAGAAAATACAGGATAATTAAATTCTCCTCCTCCTCCTCCTCATCATCATCATCATATCCATCATCATGATCATGACCACCATGATTATCATGATCATGATCATCATCATCATCATCATGATCATCACCATCATCATCATGATCATCATCATCTTTATCATCATCATCATCATCATAATCTTCATCATCATCATCATCATCGTCATCATCGTCGTCGTCGTCGTCATTATCATCACCATCATCATCTTCATAAACATTACTCACCAGTCATCATCATCATCATCGCCAGAAGCAGCAGCAACAGCATTGGCACAGCAGCAACAACCCAAGTAACTGCAACAGCATTGCTATCGTCATTGGCATCAGCAGTTCGCAGCATAATCATCGTCATTGTTGATAATCTAATGCAATACTTACCCTTCAATGCTTGTTCGTTGTCATGTTTGCATGTAAATTGTCGTTTGAAATCTTGTACGTTATTGCTCAATCTGTAAGCCTCCAGTGAATTCATTAGTTGAGTTTAAATTGTCTGTATCTGTTTAAATCACCTAGATTATTATCATCGTTTAATTAAGCTTTAGGTAGTGCACAGTGACATCATTCCAGTGATCTTTTCCATTCCATTGTGAATCCCAAAGCTTAACTACTAATATTCTGTTGCAATATTTTTCATAGACTTGTTACACATTTATCATTTGCTATTTTCCACTTTCCCTAACTTGATCAGGTTCCTGTTGAGATGTTTCTCATAGAGTTGCTACCCATGTATCACTAATGTCCGCTTTCAAAAGTTGTCCTTACACTTGTTGCCCATGTATCAATTGCTATTGTATTATTTTCCCAGCTTTTGCTAATATTTGTCGTTGCCATTGCTCGCTTTTCCCATCTTGATCATATTCCTGTTTCACAGTTACTCATAGATGTGTTGCCCATGTATCGATTGCTATTGTCCGCTTTCCGAAATTGACCATTTTCCTGTTGCAAAGTTGTCTATAGACCTTTTTCCCATTTAGGCCTATATAATTTAATTGTCTGTTTTCCAAGCTTTTTATATTTCTGTTGCAACATTCATTAATAGAGTAATAACAATAGATTCACAGCTGCTGTATATGAGGACTCCCAGAGGCAAAGTCAGACCTGCCATCCAAGCAGTTTTTTTGTTGCTTGTCAAATTGTCAAAACCATGTGCCACCTGCAATGTTTCTCAACAGACTTTCTACCTATGTACCACTGATTTCCGCTTTCTCAATTGCTATTTCTCGTTTAAACAAATTTAACCATGTTCCTGTTTCAAAGTTGCCCACAGACATTTTAACCATTCTATTAGTATTTCCCGCTTTCTCAAGTTGACTAGTTACCCATTTATTAATTGCCGTTATCAGACTTGAACATATGTTCTTAATTGCTCGTAGACTTGTTGTCCAATTTAGCAATAGACTTGTTGCCTAAATAGTTCAATTTCTCCAGCTGTTGTAAAGTTACTCAATTACTTGTTGCTGTCATTGTCCACTTTTCCCAGCTATTTCAAGGTTTTTCGTATCAATTGCTATTGCCCGCTTTCCCAGGCTTGACCAATGACCATGACCATTTGTCCTGCTTCAAGGTTACTGATAGATTTCTGGCAATTTTCCCGCTTTCCCAATCTTGACCAATGCCCATGACCATATTACTGTTTCAAGGTTGCTCATAGTCTTGTTGCCCAAGTATCAATTGCTATTGCCCGCTTTCCCAAGCTTGACCAAGATTTTTTTTGCAAAGTTACCAAAGTTGCCCTTAGGCTCGTTTTTCTTCAGTTGTTATTGTTTACTTTCTCATAGTTGACCATTGTTTCTGTTGCAATGTTTCTCATATTATTGCTGTATCCACTTAATATGTTCCTTTCGCAATGTTACCAATTGATCTGTTGCACATTTAAAAATTCGATATTATCCGCTTACACATATTTAGCCATGTTCATGTTGCAATGTTCCCCGTGGATTCGTTGCCCATTTATTAGTAGCTCTTATCCACTTTATAAATATTGTTTATACCCGTGTATTTAATATCCTGTTTTCCAATTGATAAACGCTAATTCTTGTTTTCTTCAAATGTCGTCAACTTGTGTACTCAATACTTATTGTTAATTAAAGCTTTCGTTGCCAAGTCCTCCGTAAACCAGTGTGCCAAACAATTTATTTACTGATTGCAGACGATTAACTACGTTGTCAAACTTGTCGGATCTTCAGTTTCCTCTGTTATGCCATTATGAATCTAGCAATTACAGCAACCTATATTCTGTGGCAAACTAGCCCAGAAACTTATGGTTGGCGATGGGTGTTTATTTTTTAAAGGCTTCGTTTTGGATGTTTTCAAGATAAAGGAGTACTATTTCAATTGAAGGTCAAGATTCTGGAGTGGTGTGGCAACTCCACCGCAGTAGTTGCTAATGTCCCTTACTACGGAACCTATTCCGTAAATATCTGTTGCGACGCTTTGTTGCGCCATATCTAAAAGCTCTGGTGCAAATTCTGGATGCTGATTAAGAAATTCTTGTTTTTCGGTTTGTTCGTTTGGAGCATACAAACGCTTGGTACAGCGTCGAAGTGGTATGTCGATTGGGCAGACCATTCCAAAGTCAACAAGTTTGATCTCGACGTTTCCAGAAAACGAGTGGTACAACATGACATTTCTTGAGGCAATATCATTGTGAAGAATACCACGTGAGTGCATGAACTGAACAGCTCTCGTTATTTTCACAAGAACCATGATGCATTCGCGAGCTGAAAGCGGGAAGGCAGTTTGTAGATAGAGGTCACCCATTGTTCGTTTTTTGACGCTATGATAAATATTTACAAACTCCATGAGAATTTTGCAACTGCTATTGTCTTCAAACACGCCATATACTTTAGGAAAGTAAGGTGAAGATTGCAGCAATGACATGACGCGAGCTTCTAGATAAACTCTTTGGCAGTCCCATTCGGTTATACATGTCATGCGCTTCAAGGCAAGTAAACGGTGGTCTTTGATGTCTCCAACAAGTTCTACTCTACCGTAAGCACCACGGCCCAGGATTACGGGCGTTTTGTCGTCAGGGTAGTTGACTTGAGCTATGGCAGATGGATCATAGAATGCGATGTCTCGTGGTAGCATTTCCGACAATCTATTCCAGGCAGGCATGTTTTCTAAATGCAAGTTACCTTCTGTGAGGTCAGCTTGTTGGTGTTGGTTTGATGTCCCCTTTGTTGAAGTCTTCTGCAAAGGCATTTGTTCGCCCTCTCCAGCAGTATCTGCTACTACGTCATCAGTGATTGGAACAACTTTGTTTTTCGGTGACAAAAACGGGAGATACTTCCAAATGAATTTACGGAACGTATTATTACGCCTAACTGGAGTAACTTCGGGTCCTTGTGATGCTGCAGAATCCGTGTTTGTTGTTGCTGCTTTTTCTGCCGTTGTTGTTGGATCAACATATGGCTTTACATTAATTCTAAAATAATCAAAAATCAATCAATGGATCAATGATCAATACATAAACTAATTAATTAAATAAGAAATGAATTAATCAATTAATCGGACATTTAGGCAGCCAATCGATCAATCGAATTGGTCAGTCGGTCGGTCGGTCGGTCAGTTGATCGGTCGCTCGGTCGGTCGATCGGTGAGTGGGCCGGTGGGTCGGTCGTTTAGTTGGTCGGTCAGTCAGTCAGCCAGCCTGTTGGTTGTTTGATCGGTCGCTTGGTCGGTCGATCGGGGGTGGGTGGTCAGCTGATCGGTCGGTTGATCGATCGTTTGGTCGATGGATCGGTGGTTGGGCGGGAGGGTCGGTCGATTAGTTGATCGTTCGGTCAATCAGATCGGTGGGTGGGTGGTTCGGTCGGTCGGCTGATCGGTCGGTCGGCTGATCGGTTGATCAGTTGATCGATCGTTTGGTCGATCGATCGGTGGGTGGTTCGGTCGGTCGGTCGGTCGTTTATTTGGTCAGTCAGTCAATCAGTCGGTCGGTCGATTTCAGTCAGTAAATCTTCAAACAATATTTGGTGGGTTCCTCAGTGTTACTTTTAAATAAAAAAAATAATTAAATCAGTCAAATCATCTAAACACTGCAAAAAACTATCTCAAAATTGAATACAATTTGGTTTAACTTGTGTATTTTAACAGATGTATGGTAGATAATTATGCTGTAAATTTTATAATTATTACATAAAATCTTTATGTATTATGTATTTTATTACAGTTGAGCCTCTCATAAGCGGACAACCTCTGGTTCGAGGAAGTGTCCGCTTAGGAGAGGTTGCCGCTTACAAGAAAGTCTGCCGATAGAGGGCCAAACTGTGTACCAGGTATCCATGTTCATTTCACGGCCTCCTTAACGCAAATTGTGGGATGGTGCAACGGTTGTGTTTCGGACATCCAAAAGGGACTCAACAGTTTCACACTCAAGTCATAAAAATCTGCTAAACATTGGATGGCAACGTTATCGCTTTTCTTTTGAATCAAAACTAATTCAATATTATTTATATTACTGTCACAACAATTCTGCGCTATTGTAAAACTGTGATTCAACACTATTACAACACAGACTTCAGAAAAAATCTCTCAACTATCATTCCTACTAACTAGTTCTATACTTACAAGTTGACATTAACTAGATGGTTTGTCCTTCCAAAGGTTAAATTGCGCATCTGCAATTTACGAAACCAAGATCGACAAGGCATGACGTAACCTGGACAAAAATTAAATAAGGTAATAGGTAACTAAGAGTGTATACTTCGACCCACTTCTTAATTCTCCTCTCTATAGATTCTGGACCTGTGACCATGCCCCTTCAAAATTTACCGTACCTTGCCCATTCAAAATTTAATCAGCTTCAATCTTTAGTCAAGGAACATTGTGGGCAAGTTTCAAGAGTTTATGACATACATACATAACATTCTCCAACTTCATTGGCTGAAATAATTAAAATATAATAATGCATAACTTAACATAACACTAAATGTAGACATGCGAGTTCCATTGATATCCATCTAACCCTATAGGTCTATTGGATTTTTTATGATTTTATTAGAAGATATATTTAAGCAGTAAAATCTAGGCCTAGGCTAGGCTAAAACTTAGTGTAAATTATACTTAGGTCTAAGCCTATATTTAATATTTATCAGTAAATAATAAGCCAATCTTTGCTATTGTTAGTACGATATTTGTTTGTTATAAAACTAGGAATAATATAAACTTCTACAACTTAACATGAAAATTCTAAAGTGTCTATCGCAGCACAAATACAGCGAAAGTAATTTTTAAAAAACATCTTTACATAAATCATTTCAAATTGTGAAATAGAGGAAAATGGTTTAACAAAATATACTCACTTTTGTATATTAATAATAAGATAAACGAAAGATACAGTAATATTTGAAGAGAGAGAGAGATCTGCGAAACGTATTCGATTAAATGGTTTGTATAGAAATGTGAACTATCTAGTGCGGTTACTAGGTAGATGTCATTACATCATCAACTCATTCATGATATGTAATTTTGTACAACCTGATTGGTCAGAAAATACACATGATAGAACCCATAGAAATACGCGCGCGCACTTGTGTATCTTCAACGTAGAAACGACGCGTTGTCATGACTCCGTAACCTAGGGCGTTTTTTCTTGTTTAGGACGGTCTACCAAGGCAATTGTTGAATTGCATTGCGACACTACTGGATGAACTTTGTTTCGAGGTTCGTTATGTGGTACTGATCTCTAAAAACAAAAACAAAAATCTTCAAAATCAGGACCTGATATTTGTTTACTTTCATTATATAGGTCTATACAATGGCTGAACACATACAAATACCCCCCCCCCCACCCAAAAAAAATAGGAACTACTGTACATTTGTCCCGATTTTAAGAAAAGAAGTTAGGATTAATATTACTTTCATATAATCGTAACAAATTTTGATACAAAATTGGTCTATTACAAATTCAAATGATTTTAAAAATATTTAAAAACGGATCGACTCAAATGTTGAAAAATGATGAATTGCCACTCTTATAATAATACCACCAGGTGAATACCCGTCTATTAAAATTTTCAGTCATCCGTTAATGTATACAGGTATAATAAATTATAATTCTAGTCTTCTGGACTTACTTTTTTAATGATGGCTATAATATTGTGTCCAATCCGGAACACATCTTAAGGCAGGGTTCACGCATTTGGATAGCGCAAAACATTCGTTTAACAAGAATGTTGTAATCTTGGACAGAGCAAAGCAGATGGTTTGAGAGGGGTGTCAAAGAGTTCATCTTTGTGAAACGTTAGGTGCCCTCTCTTAACAGGGGAGGAGGACTGCAACACAACCTGGCAAGCACCTATTGTTCTGCTATCAACAAGATCCCCCAGAAGTTCTCTACCTGTGGTCATCGACCTTCGTCACGGGTCAACGCACCCTTGCCACCAAGTGATCAGTCGGCCTGATGATGTGTTCTGGATTGGACACGATATTATAGCAATCATTTAAAAAGTAAGTCAAGAAGACTAGAATTATTATTTATTATACCTCCACCAGGTGAATAATTTATATTCATAAACAGACGTCTTTTATAATTTAGAAGTTATAATTCCAATATTTTGTCTTATTTAATTTATTTACTTCCGTCCATGAGCAATTTTAATGTGGTCGCTTACGGGAGGTGCATTATCTATGTATAAATTGTATATGAAAACGTTTACATAGGCCTATATAGATTTTTTTTTATTTGTATAGGGTTCAATGTGTGAGGATTGTATGGTGCAGTGTTGTTTTTGTCAACTCTCTCTCGCTCAGATGTACCGGGAAGTGAATACCAACGAAAGACTCAAAAGCGATGGATGGACAGTAATTTAATGACCATTTGGACAATTTGAAGTCGATATTACTTTTAAACGATCGAAAAACTCACGTCAAGAATATGGAGATACGAAAGTATAATGCATTCTCAATGAAGCGTTGTGTTTGATTAAATATTTCGACATTGATAATGTCATCCATAGGAATAGCTATGCCATCGCTGAGAGAGGACAATTTAATTATGTGATTAAGGTGATGTGTGCACCAATGTGTCAACATTTAATATTGTATTCCCGAGATTTAATGTTATGTGGCGCACAAAAATTGGACTCTATAAATATAACAAGAATAACATCAAAATTACACACACTATTAAATAAAAATTAAACATTTTGAATATTATTATTGGTAATATCTAGCAAAAATATCTCCATATTGCTTACAAGCCTCAGTTTGGGGTTGGTAAATTAATAAACTTTATCTTATGCAATAGCCCCGTATTTTTTTCTTTTTAAGAAATCATTCTAAAAGGGAAATTAAAATATTAAAAAAATGAATAAATATATTCAAAACGATGGGTGTCTCAATGACAAAGGCGTAATCAGGATTGAATGGAGGGGGTGTCAGACTTGCGGGCAAAGCGTGCGAGCAGCTATAATAGTATAGGGGCTGTCGATGGCCCCGGATGGCCGTTATTTTACTTGCTAAAAGGTATATTAAGAGTCCATCCAAATGTTCTATTTTCCAGATATGCTTGTCTTGGTTTCAAATTGAACCATGCTGGAGAATATTGGAAATGAATAATACAGGTGACTTTAATTAAACCTTAAATAGCACTTGAATTCATTTAATAAGCTATTTGAAGTGTAACAATTTAACGCGATTTATAGTTTTTAACGGGAGAACAACAATCCAAACCACAGGGGCGTATCCAGGAATTGGCGAAGGGGGTTGCTCAAACCTGGTTTGGATCTCGACAAGAAAAAAAACATTTTCTCCTTCTGTTACCAAATTGCCGCGTTCTTTATAGTGCGATTTGTCATCGATTTTGTGGTACTTTTACCTCACAGCATCCTTTTCCTCTCTGAAGGGGGTGCCCATTGCCATTGAAGGGGTGTTTTAGAGGCCCAGATTTTAACATTTGTATTCTAATTTCATTACTTGCCTCCGATGGGGTGCTCGAGCGCCCTGAGCATACCATGGATGAAACCGAGATGCGTGACACGTTTTGTGGACCTCTGTTCGGAAATGTGGTTAACTAAAGTCTGAGTCCTATTATTAAATGTGTACAGCTCTTCAGTTGAAGTTTTTGACAGTTCACCATTATGTGACACCTCTCAAGCCCGTAACAAAGATTGCTTGAAGGGGGTTCCTTGAGCAAGAACGGATCCAGACATTAGGGTGAGGTGTCGGAAGCGAGTTTTTTTTAATTATTTTGCTATCAAAACCAAAATCGGAATGTTATTGAATAATTATGATGTTCAGCGGCGCATCCAGGATCCACCGAAAGGTGGGGGCGTACTTTTCCAGTCCGGGTGGGCGTGGTTTCCAATGTTATCCAGAAGAGAAAAAAACAAAGAAAGAAGGGTCATTTCCCCAATTTGGTGCCCTAGTACCCTATTTTGACCGTATTTTGGGTTTTTATGGTATATTTTTGACCCGGCGCACCTAACATAAGAGGCGCAACTACGTTTTGACGATAATGGGGGGGGGGGGGGGCCGTTTGCGCCCCCCAAATCCGCGCTTGATGTTTATGTAAATGTATGATCTATGTCACATATGTAACATCCAATCGACATACAATGTGGTTGAAATAAAGATGATTTGATTTGATTTATATCACAATCCTGGATCCGCCCCTGCCATGTTATTGGAAGGAAGTTTTAATTTGTTTTTCTTGTCAAAACCAAAATCAGGATATGATAAGTCCACCCTAAGACACAATCCTGGATTCCCCTGCACATATTGTAGGCAGTGGTGGCGCCAGAGTCATCCAGACGGTAGGGCAACAACCCGACAGCCGGAGCACCCCGACAGGCCGGGTAAGGTTGAGGTGGGCCTGTTGCCGATTTTCAATTCGACAAGCAAAAAAAAATCCCTTTTACAATACAAGTACGAGTTCACCCCCGATAAAGCCTATTATCCCCAGCTATCGGCGGCCACCTGCAAACT
>JAOTQE010021347.1:0-22234 GCA_025631205.1 Nesometra sesokonis | reverse complement strand
TGTTAGAAATTAAAATACTTAAACCGAATTACATCTTAGTCCTATTCTTTATTCCAAGTGAGAAATCGTATCATAACGCCAGGACAGCGAGGTCGCAGGTTCGAATCCCGTCGGAAGCATTTTTCACACAATTTCCTTATGGGACTAAAATCCGTTGAGAGCTAAGCTACATCACTTGGTGGTGTCTTAATAGGACTTAGTAATAGCGGAACCGGTACGCTGGTATCTATACCAATAGTTTGCTGTTCTACGGTAAGTGACCATGTCTACGTTTCATTAAATTGTGATACTTAAAAAACGTTTTTAATGTAAACAAATGTAAAACCATCTTGAAGTTCCAAATTCAAATTTTTTCACCTCCGCCGAACTATGGTTGTGATAGGGTGGTGTAGACCTGTATTACTTTTCCCCAAATTTCATTGATCTCACCTTACCCCGAAAGATCATATAAAATATAGTAAAAATGCTATTTTATAGCATCCAGGTGTAAACTTCACAAATCCCACCCCAACCCTTTCTTGACGTAAGTCCTCCCACCGTCCCTGTGTTTTATTTGATCTATAAGCCATTCAACTAACTGCGCACGTGCGTTACCAAGGTAAAGGCAGATCAAGTAATACAAATATGCAAAATTGTGATTTGTTGATTGGAAGCTTGTAGTGTTTTGACCTTAGTCACGCACATGCGCAGTTGAAACCATGAAATGGCTTATTTTATTTATAAAAAGGTACTACTACCAGACTTTTGAAAATGTACCAGTTATTTAACAACAATAAGAAAAAAGAGATGTCAAACCTTGCTAAGTTTGTCTCAAAGATAATGAGTTTATTTTAAACTACTATGAGAAATATATAAAGTATATTTTCTATTGCAGTAATTTAAAAATTGTCATTTTTTTTCAAAATTTATTTTATTTCAAAAATAAACAGTCCATACATTCAAGTTTCATACTACCTTAACAATATTTAAATATATGATCCAAAATGTTTTAAAAATGCAATTTAAAATGCCCTTGCTTAGTAAATGTATACAGATAAAATTTTCAAATAGTTTTCTCAAAACATTTTAAATGTTCGAAATTAATTTTGTTTATAACTTCGCAAGAAAACATCGTATGAAACTGATTTTTTTTGCATGTTAAAGATAATAGTAGTTTGATAATCCATAAACTCAATTTTTAATTTTCTGACTTATGTCTCATTTGGCTTGGCTCTGCCACATGTTCTGTGTGCATATTATAGCCCTATGATCACTATATTTTATTTTGTTGATCTAAATCTGCACAAACAAATACAGAACTATGGTGTTTAATAACATTTAAGTGTAATTATGATAATATAAAAATAATAGCATAATCATACAGTTTATTTCTATAACAAATTAACATCATTGGCCCGAAAAATAAAGATAATGGCAATAAATATGATTATATAATATTCAATTACACGTTAAACAATTTTGTTTTTATTCCTCACTTGCATTAGTCATCGTCGTTATCACCACCACCGCCACGGACATGTTTGTCTAGAAGATAAAACCGACATTAATCAGCAAAAGTGAATAATATTTCGTAATACATCGTGTTCGTTGTCGCCTGCCGTCGTCATCATCCTCAACGTCCCTACCCTTTTTCTCGTTCTCATCATTTCCGTCCTTATCTTCCTCATCCTCCTGCTCCACACCTCCTCTTCATCATCGTCATGGCAATCCTCATCGCTACCGTAACCGTCATCGTCACCGTCGTCATCATTATCGACGGTCATTATCATGGCAATCACCATCACCACCATCGCCATTCATCATTATGGTCATCGTTATCATGACAACCACAGCCATCACCGAAGCTACCCCTCGCCGCCACCGCCGAAATCGCCATCACAACAAATATGACTATCGTTATCGTCATCCTCATCCTCATCGAAATCGTTATTATCATCTTAAAATCATCATCATCGTTACGATGTTATTGATTATGACAATGGTAGTGGTGGGGATGATGACGGAAGCGGCCAGGATGAGGATAATTATGAGGACGGGTATGACGAGAAAGTTGCAACGCTGATTATATTATAATTTATATATTGACAAATTAAGGAATAAATAATACCAATATTATGAATACTTAATTGATCCCCGGCGAAATCTATCATGTTCTGCAATACATAAATTTTGAAAAAAATGATAAAAAATAAATCTGAAATAAAGAATTCAACACGCATACCCACACAGACGACTTTGGATCCATTTGAATTAACCTCTATATCCACTGACATATTATACACCGGCTTCAGAATGAGCTAAGTACCACCTGGAAAGGACATTAATGACACAATGTTTTCTTGAGTCCTTATCATGTGTATGAACAGAAAAGTTCGGGTAAACGCGCAACTTAGGGTGGGTTGGGAAGATATAGGGGTAATTATTTAAAATGGCCGCAAAAATATCCAAATTTTACCAAAAATCATATTTTGATCATAAGTATAAGTAAGATATAATAAACCTGAGAATTATAAACTATCATCAAACATGCTAGCATAATAACTTGCTTTAAATCCATCATAGCGGCCACCATTAATGCCAAAATGGCGTCCAAAATTTGTAAAATTGTAGACAAAATATTTATAGTAACCATAAATGGTATTTAAATTTGGAATGAAAGCACAAAACATGGTCAAATACACTATAGGAGGTATTTATTAAGCATGTTAGTGTAATAACCTGCTTCAAATCCAATATGGCGACAACCATATGAGTCAAAATGGCTACCAAAATGGGTGGAATTGTAAAAAAAAACTCGTATTTGGTATATGTAAAACATTAATGGTGAAGAAAAGACAGAAATGTGCGTCTGTGGCTATAAGCAACTTTTATCTTTTATCAGATGTTTAAATTATTTTTGAATTAAATCAAAGATGGTGGCCAACGTTGATGACTAAAGGTACAATTAAGACATGTAATTGCCATGAATAATAATTAATAATGAAAAAAAAAGTATTTAATCTGGAAAAAGTTTATATTCTGGCAAGTCATTCGTGTACCCATCAGAATGTCAGCCAAAATTTATAACAAAACAAAAGCATTATTGATCATAAGTATATTAATGAACAAAATGGCCACCAAAATATTAATACATATGATTAGAATTCAGGAAAAACTCATTAAACACCCTTAGAGCTGGAAGTAAGCAAAATCTGAAGCCACATTGATTTTTATGGCGCTTACAATGACTATATTTAGGTTCCTCTCTAAAGCATGCAAATGGGATTAATTGTTATTTTTGCATATAGGTTACGCCTAAGAACTAGTTTCTCTCCTAATTTCTAGCAGTTCATATGCTATCCTGTAACACTTAATAACATGAAAGCAACTGACAATACCAAGAAATAGCTACTATTCCTTTAAACCATTTTTTAATTGTCTTCATTGTCACTTTCATCACTTCCTTCTTCATATTCTTTTTCAAATTCATCGTTTAGCAAAATACTCTCTACATCTTCAGGGAAGGCTGTTTTTCCACTTTACTTGGCTGTCTTCTGCCTAACCATGGATTTCTCCTGCAGGTAGTTCTGGACAGCTGGTCAAAGAAAGTCTCCAGATTCTGGCTACATAACAAGAGCGTAAAATAAGTAGATATAGACTTCTTCTACAAGGTGGCAACAGTGACAGGTCAACGATGTTGTCTGACTAATACTTCTAAAAATTTGGAATCTGACGGCATTGACGCTTTTCAGACGTCGGCTGCTAAAAAGCAAGCATACAAATTCCTCCAGTTGTTGAATTAAACTTTCTGAAGGCAGTCTATTCTGCTCCCACATCTCTGAATACTTGCCAAAATCTTGAATGTCTCGTCTCGATTGTTCCAGCATGTTGATTTACCTTCTGAAAAAGGCTGAAATGTAGTCATTCACTGTGAATGCATGAAATCCAATGAGTGCAGCTTTTTCTTCGGGTGACATGTCGACATCTGACAACCGAAATGCTTTTTCCTGTGTTAAAGTCAATAACCACTCTTTCACTGTAAGCAGGGCTATAATAATTTAATTTATGTCAACATTCCTGGAGTGGTTGCGAAGTATCTCTACCATTTGTATCGCATTTTATGGCATAAGAGGACTAATTGTGTGTCTGCTTCTTCTTGATTACTGGACAGCGCAACTGGAAAACATAATAAATTCCATATCTGTTATAGTTTGTTCTGTCAAGACTGAAGATGTAAGGAAGAATTTCATTCCATGCTTTCAGTCGTAGATAATAACTTCCTTCATGAACAGCTTTATGTAAGGCATGAAAAATGTTCATTACACCAAAGTAATTGATAAGCCAAAACTAACTTGTTTTACCCAACCTTCCTTGACAAGGGTCTTGCTTGACGCCTCATACTTGTATTCAAAATCCTTGGTAGTTTGACTGGTAAAAATTGGACCAGCGACAACGAAACAGGATGTCACAGTATATATTGTGGACTTAATGGATCTTGTGAGGGTACAGCGAAGTACACCAAATACATATGAAGAACTAGCAATGCAGATATTTCATTTTATACCGTCAGAACATATGCACGTTCACATAGTTGCAGACACATATCGACCACAGTCTATCAAGGATCCTGAGCGTTTGAAACGCGGATGTACTGTTAAGGTAATAGTCCATTCAGCTATTGCAAGACTCCCTCGTAACTTAAGGGAGGTTCTCAGCAACGGAGAAAACAAACCCGCTTGATCAACCCTATCCAGAAAGTATTTATCACAGGAAAAGCAGAGATTCTTGAGAAGTGACATAGGCCTACTGTTCGACTCAAACGTCAATGTTTGACATGTTATTACAAGTGAGTGTGATACCATCTCCAGTAAACTGTCCAGTAATAAAGAAGAGGCAGACACTAATTAGCCATTCATGCCTCTTATGCCCTAAAATGCAATTCAAATGGCACAGTAATAATTCAAAACCACTCCAGAGATGTTGACATCAATTTAATTATCATAACCCTGATTACAAATGAATGCGAAAGAGTGGTTATTGACTTTAACACAGGAAATTACTGTCAACCATTTCGGTTGTCAGATATCGACATGTCACCTGAAGAAAGGGTTTCACTCATTGGATTTTATGCATTCACAGAGAACGACTAAATTTAGCCTTTTTTCAGAAAGTTAAAACAGCATCGACGACGACACAATCTAATATTTTAGCAAGTATTCGGAGATGTGGGTACAGAATGGCTGCCTTCAGAAAGTTTAACTCAATTGGAGGACTTCGTATGTTTGCCTTTTGGCAGCCAACGACTGGAAAGCGTCAATGCCGTCAGATTCCAAACATTCAAAAGTAAGTTTGACTTCAGACAACAGAACCATTGACCTGTCACTGTTGCCACCTTGTAGGAGCAGTCTATATTTACATATTTGACGCTCTTGTTATGTAGTCAGAATTTGGAGGCTTTCTTTGACCAGTTGTCCACAACTACTCTTAGTAGAAAGCCATGGTTGGACTGAAGACAGCCAAGTAAAGTGCATAAAAACAGCCTTCCTCGACGATAACAGAGAGTATTTTGCTAACCGATTGATTTGAAGAAGAATATGAACAATGAAGTGACGAAAGTGATAATGAAGACATTACAAAACACTTTAAATGAACAGTAGCTATTTTTGTGGTATTACCAGTTGCCTCATAACTTCATTAAGTGTTACATAATAGCATATGAACTGCTGGAAATTAGGAGAGAAATTAGTTCTTAGACGTAATCTATATGTAACAAAATAACAATTAATCTCATTTGCATGAACGTAAATATAGAAGGAACGTAAATATAGTCATTGTAAGTGCCATACCTATCAATGTGGCTTCAGAATTGGCTTACTACCAGCTCTGAAGGTGATTTATGAGTTTTATCTGAATCTAATCATATTAATGTGTTGGCAGCCATTTTGTTCATTAATGTACTTATGCTAAATGATGCTTTTGTTTTTTTTAGAAATTTTGGCTGACATTCTCATGGATGCACGAATGACTTGTCAGAATATAAACTTTTTCCAGATTTAAATGTTGTGTTTTTTTCACTATTAATTATTATCCATGGCAATTACATGTCTTAATTGTATCTTCATTGTCATCAACGTTAGCCTCCATCTTGGATTTAATTTCGGAAAATAATTAAAACGTATTTGATAAAAGTTGCTTATGGCCACAGATGCATATTTATGTCTTTTTTTCACCATTAATATTTTACATATACCAAATACGAGGGTTTTTTTTACCATTACACCCATTTTGTGTGCCATTTTGACTCATATGGTTGTCGACATATTGCATTTGAAGCATTTTATTACACTAACATGCTTAATAAATACCTCCTCTAGTGTATTTGATCATGTTTTTTGCTTTCGTTCCCAACTTAAACACCATTTATGGCTACTGTAAATATTTTGTCTACAATTTTTGCACATTGTGGACGCCATTTTGGCATTAATGATGGCCGCTATGATTGATTTAAAGCATGTTATTATGCTAGCATGTTTGATGATAGTTTATAATTGGCAACTGATCATGTTTAAAGGTCTATTATATCTTTTAAGTGATACTTATGGTCAAAATATGATTTTTGGTAAAATTTGGCTATTTTGGCGGCCATTTTGAATAATTACCCCTATATCTTCCCAACCCACCCTAAGTTGTGCGTTTACCCGAACTTTTCTGTTCATACACATGATAAGGACTCAAGAAAACCTTGTGTCATTAATGTCCTTTCCAGGTGGTACTTAGCTCATTCTGAAGCCGGCCTATTATGAGAATACTATAATATACACATATTATATGTTAGAATTTCTATCGTAGGCTCAAACATATAGACTAGTTATTGGTCAGAGGTTCCATTGCTCCGACGGTTCATTGGTGCATTGATCCCAAGGAAAGTTGTACCATATCCTGGATCGGTCCAGGATTCAGCGAAGTGGGGGGAAACTTTCTAGATCCGAGTGGGCGTGGTTCTCAGTTTAGATTTTGACAACCAAAAAGAAAACAAACAGGTTATTTGCTCCATTTTGCGTGTTTATTTTAGGGGTAAATTTTACGGCCGGCGCGTGCGTGTTTGCGACAATTGGGGAGGGAGGGGGAGCAGGGTGTACCGCCATCAAATCTGCCCATGGTATCAAATTGTCTCCTATCTTAAACTTTTTTGAGTGCAGCCGCGAAACTGACCCAACTAAACCAAGTCACACCATTGATCAAGGAGAACGAAACACTCTCATGATCATGCTCGTCGTAAAGATTAGTAACAGTTTATTTTAAATAATTAAATGTCTCTAACTTCATAAATATTTAGAGTACACCCATACATTGTAAACATTTAGGAATACTATATGCAGAGATTAAAACCCAAAATGGTGACAATGATTCGGACAGAAGAGAGACAATATATATATATATATATATAAAACTTTAAAAAAAAACTGTTCAAATCAAATACTTAACCTCAACATTTATACGACACCCTGGGGGACCTTCAACTGCAAAACAGAAATAGAACGTTTTCAATTTATTAATAACGAGGTATGATACACAGAGTAATGACTCTAACAGGAACTAGAAGGTATTTGCCCTATGTGTAGATACGAAAAAAAAATACAGAAATACAGATACAGATGCAGATTACTTAAGATTAACTTTCCCACCCGTCTCACTCCCTGCACTTGTTGAACTTTCTCAATCGGAATTTCTGTTCTAAGTGAGGCACCAAGGTCGATGTCATTTAACTTTGTAAAAGAAATTGACTTCTTTTCAAACGATGTTTTTCCGAAATAGAGGGAGATCAAAAAGTGATCAGATTATCTGTAGGCATGTATAAACATATTCGTAACAAGATCAGTGGTAAGTACTAGATCTAGTTAGTGATCAAGCAGTTGTTCGATCCGTTGATTGGTTTATTAAGGTAGAAAGTACTAAGCAAATAAGTGCTAAACAAATAGTGCTGATAATTCTGCAGAAATCATCAAAATATGGATAATTATATAATATAATTATATTAAGACATATGAACACGGCGAGTAAGCTGTTGCTTGAACACGTTATTGAACATCTTCTCGGAATAATTAACAAATAATTACCAGTCTTTCTCTCATTTCAATATTCTCAGCAAGTTTAGCTTTATCGTAATGGGTGAGAAAACTCAGAAACAGTGCTGAGTGAAAAAAAAGCTTGGCGCTACCCTAAAATATTTAGTTCCCCTGTGGAGAGAGTTTGCCTACATATAGGCCGATTTCTGGGCTGACCTACTCAAGGTCAGGCCTACTTAGTGTTGCATTGAAGGCTACAAATAGGTAGGTGTATCCGGGCCTAACGCTGTCATCATCATTGAAGAGGTACTCTTAATTTTCAAAACTAACATCATTATCATGGACCCAAAACAAGTTTATGAACAAATAAAAGTGTTAAACGTAGTAATAATCATAAGGTCAAAATCGCGAAAATAGTAATTGTTAAAAAACGTCCCATCGCAAAAATAAAAGGTCGCGAAATGTTTCAAATCGGGAAATCGCGAAAACTTAGGGTCGCGAAAATTTAGGGCTTTACAGTATATTCCCCAGTTTTATAAATATAAATTAACTATTATTAATATTTTGGCTAATATATTGATTTTTCGGTCATTCTGTGGTGGCCATCTTCGATTTTTTGCAACCAAAAAATGACCAAATTGTTAACTTTATTTATTGTAATTTATCACCGGGAAGACTAAGACCATTTATGCTTATTCTGTAAGGTGTTTAGACAGACATAAAATATTGCGTTTGTTTCATATTTTAGGAATAATATGGAAGTATTATGACTTACCTCGTGTGTTAAGGTCAGTCGCTTCGACATACTTTTGGTTTGCGTCCAAAACAAATGCTATAAAGCATACGATCAGAACGGCTTGCACAAAACTTAAATAAAATAAGTTCAATACAGTAGTAAGTTACAAAGGTCAGATTAAGAGCAAATTACTGTAAATTGGGTTGATTACATTATAAGAGCGTTTGATGTTAATATCAAACATCACTTGTGTTTATTATACATTATTTATAATGACACAGAGTTAAAATGGAGAATTAGCCAGTGTTATTATAGAATATAGAATAATGTGTTGATGCTTACGGTATGTCTATTGGCATATCCCAGTCCAGTCTGGGTTAACAAAATGTGGGTGGCGGTACCTAATAGCCCCCAGAACCTGACTGGGTGATCAACAAAGGTGCCAGTTGATTGGATTTTTTTTTAATTTATAAAAAGTTACAAAAAAATCAATAATAATAATTTAACGCCACGTTTATGGATACCGGCAAAAGATAAAAAAATCTTAAACAAAAATTGCGCTCCATTATTTATAATGGCACTTATAGAGTTAAAATGGAGAATTAGCCACTGTAAATTATAGTATAATGTGTTGATGCTTACGGTATGTCTATTGGCATCCCAGTCCAGTCTGGGTTAACAAAATGCGAGTGGCAGTACCTCAGCCCCCAGAACCTGACTGGGTGATCAACAGAGGTGTCAGTTAATTGTTGTTTTAAACAAATATAAAACAGATACAAAAAATCAATAATAATAACAATGGTAACGGTATACCTTTATGGATACCGGCAACGGTATTAGGGCTATACTTATTATGAGCTTTATTATAGTATTATTAGTGTCTAATTTTCTAAATATATAACACATTTTCCAGGGAGTAATTGACAACACTACATAATACGCATTTTGTTATCATAATAGGCGTAATTTAGTAATATAAAACACATTCCATTCAAAAAGTCCTTACCGTGCAGATACCATGGTAGCAATATGTGTAACGAGATGATGTCTAACAACGTTGATTTATGAAGCCTGCTGAACCATAACAATGGAAAATATAAGTATAACATGCGTATTTAAGTGATTAATTATACTAATTTATATGCACTTTAATTAAGTCAAGAAAGATTAGAAAGTATTATTATTATTAAATGTTCTTGTATCCTTGCTGAAAAATGTTGGGAGGTTTCACCAATATAGGAGGTTTTACAACCTCCACAAGTGAACAAGTATACAACGTTGGATTTAAGGTCATTACTTATTGGGTCTTTGTTGTTAAAAAAGCTGCTTAACTGTGGCAGAGTCAAGCCAAATGAGACATAAGTTGCAAATGGTAGTTTTCCACAATAGGCAGAAATTTAAAAATGGTAATCTTTTAAAAAATTTATTTTACTTGGTAGTGCTAAACACAATATCGATATTTAAATTTTTACTATATTTTTACAAAGTGCGTTAATCTTGGGCAATCCTCCTGACATTTTTCAACGAGAATACAAGAAAACTTACATAGGGACAAAAATTCACACATATACAAACAAATCACGAAAAACAACTGCAAAACTCTCAGCAACACAACATGTTTCAAAATAATAGACACTGCGAAAACACAATACCAATTAAAAATCAAAGAATCCCTACACATTAAAATGGAAGAGTCCAGAACTTAACAGACAAGTTCAAAGTTACAATCTTACTCTATTTAACCCTTTAATCAGAATTACATACACGTGAAGCTAACAAGTTGTATTGCAAATTATATATTTAAATTCGTATAATATTTAAGTCTAGCGTGTAGGTATATAAGCCTGATAAATTTGCTTTCGTTATTTTAGTTACACTGAAGATGTCGTAGCAATTACGGTGAAACATGTCTGGAATTAAAAGTATTTTTTGCTCTTAAACTCGTCTTTATTTTGCTTTCTGTTTGAAAGTTTGGATGTATCATCCAAGACTTTACGTTGACCAGTACGGTGACTATAAACAAGAACTGAGACATTTCGAACAGCTTTACAAAAAGCTTGAGAAGGGTAATGCCGATTTAAATTTCCTCAAGAATTGCAACCTTTTTGACGTTTTTCCATAATAATAATAATAATAAAAATAATAATAATAATTTACACTTATATCAATGCTCTCGTTTTCGATTGCCGTTCTAGTTGCCATTTGAATTACCATTTAAATGAGGCTATTATACTAATTTAAGCATTTAATGGCATTAACAAAAATTGTATTAATTAATTTTTTACGTCATAAGTTGTAATGCCATTAACTTGAATTGATAGTTTAAAGCAGAAAGAATCTAATTTAACAGTTTTATTTTATTGATTTAATAATTTGTGTTGAAAGGAGCGGAATTGGGAACCATACCAATCTGGAACAATTTTCCATCAAACATTTCTAGACAATAATTCAAAGTGATCAGTCAGGGTAATGGGCGACATATGTGCAAAGGTCAAAACAGACCAATTACAGCGATATCTGTAATCAATTATACGATCATATGAAACCTGAAAAATGGCAATGGGAAAATATAAGTCTGACATGAGTATTTAAGTAATTATTATAATTATTTGAACTTTAATAATGCAGTTAGCCAAGAAAAATACAAATCATTTCTTAAATGACTACCAAACTATAAACAATTTTCCATCAAACGTTTCTAGACAATTTTTCAATCGAGGTTGATCAATCAGGCTAAGGACACTTTGTGCGATATAAAGTGTCACAATGATAAAATTGACCAATTACAACAATATCTGTAATCAATTACACAATCACATGTTGGTATTTTCGTTTACATTGGATATAACTTAACGAATCTAGACAACCATAGCATGCGCAGATCAAGTTTTGTTTTGTCAATTGAGGTCAGTTCAAAGGTCTCACTTTGGAAAATAATAATAATTCATTATATATAGGCTAAGCAAATAAAAGCTTTAAAAATTTAAAAAAAATATGTAGGTTCAATTTTTCGTGACCTGGAACATAATTTATCATTACTTGAGATAATATTTGTACCAATTATGTAATCTAAAGTCATATTTTATTGCATTTTAATTCCGATGTACTCTGCTTGATAAAAGCCACATACTAATAACAGAACCTTTAAAACGTGTCCATCATTATCAAAAACTCTTTGTAACTGCCACTCATGACGTAAAATACACGTTGAGCAATCTTGCTACTATGTAAACTAATTATTTTAATCAATATGTCGTACAAACCTGGTTATAAACTGGTAGAAAATTCACTAGCAATATCTAATCGAATGTGAGCAGTTGATCTTATAACTGCCTGAACTGCTCTTTCCTCCACTTGTTGATATTTTTTTCTCCAGTCCAACCATTGGTTCAACTGATCTCTTCAACTGATTGAACTGGTGTAATTGGTTTATTCACCTACGGTAGACTGGTATAAATAATTAGTTGAACTGGTTTAAATGATATACCTACAGCGGTATATACGAGGGTGGGGCGTGAGGTGTGCTAAAATGATCGAGTCCACGTTTAGAGGTAGGAAATATACAATTACTTTACACATATGGGGATTACCTCCAAAAGAATCCCTTTCGAGGAAACAACTATAAGGCCAATTGCTTCATCATAACGAACGTGAAATAGAGGTAAAAGCGTTTCTTGCTTATTAGCATCCACACCCTTTCCTGATTCCTGTACATGTCAAAGGCACAGTTGCAACTGACTTATTTTGCTTCATTTACCAACGTAATTCATTGAATTTCATGGTCAAACTGATTTGTTATACACAAAATTACTGATTAGACTGGTACCTAGTGTACTTGTCTACTTTAACTGGTTTAACTTGTCTGGTACAACTTTTCCATTCAATAGGACTGGACCAACGTGTTGAAATATTATTGATTTATATTTTAAACCGGTACCGGTATAACTTGTTAAACTGGTTAAAAACCCACTGGTTGAACTGGACCAACTCTGCACCGGTCTACAAAAATCGTCGTCTATTCAATAGGTTATAGATCAACGTGCTGAACTACTATTATGACTGACTAACTCAGCTGGTTTAAGTGATCTATCCAAATTGTTGATAGGTCTAAACAATCTTTTAAACTGGTCTAATTAACAGGTCTAAACAGGTCTAAACAATCTTTTAAACCAGTCTAACTTGTTAAACCAACTGGTTGAACTGAAACAACACTTTACCTGTCTACGTAACTGGTTTAACTTATCTGGACAACTTTTCTATTTAGTAGTATGAACTACTACGACTGATCTACTCATTTGGTTCGAATGGTCTATCCAACTTGTAGAACTGATCTAAACAATCGTTTAAAATTTTCTATCTAACGTGTTAAACTGATGTAAACCAACTTTTTGAACTGGTTCTACCAAACTGGTAGAACTTTTCTACCAACCTGGTAAAACTGATGACCAACTGGTTGTCAAACTGGTTTAACTGGTCTATCAAATTTGCACAACTGGTTTACTCTACTACTTGGACAGGACATTCAAACTGGTTTAAATGATTCTTCGACGTATTTAACTGGTGATATCTGAAAGGTTCAAATTTGTATCTGTCCAATTAGTCACGGTTGATGTGGTCGTTTCGAACTTAGTTTTCTTTGGATTTGTTAACTGATTTGCTACTCACAAAGTAAAAGATATTCAAAATCTTGCATAGGAATTTCTATATGGACCTTGTGTAGAATTGGTTGTATTATGTGCAAGAGTAAAATTGTGGAAGTCTGTGTTTTCTTGTTTATGTAACAAATTATTATCTTCAATTATAGTACGGGTGTTATGGTGCCGATTTTAAGGAAATTCTCATAACATTCTAAAACTTGGCACAGCTATTAACCGGGGCATCAAAAGCATGAAATGGAAGGGCTGCCAAAACTTTGAGAAAGTGGCCATTTTGGATTTCAAATTTTCACTTTGTACCATCTCGGCAACCAGTGAATGTACGAAAGTATAATGCATACTCCAAGCAATGAAATACACGGCATCGTGACAGGATTTAATATTAATATGTCGACATAAATTATGTCATCATCAGGGATGATCGCCTAATGATGACATAATTTATAAATTTATAAATACTAATTCTGACCACTTTTTGTAAACTATTCAATTGTAGCAAATACAAACATGCATTTTCTAAACAATTAAAAAATAATTGAAATCTAAAATTTAGTAGGATAAATGGTTATGAAGATATTGAAATATGGTTAAAAACTGATGTCAAAGGTAAAAAAAAAATAATTCCAATTACTTTTAGGAAAACTTTTTCATTAGGTCAAATACAAATATGCATGTCCTAAACAATTTCAAAGAATTAAAATTGACTGCACGACAAACGAAAGATAAAAGTAAAAAATACCATTACCATTTTTAGTAAAACTTAGAATGAATTAGAGGAAACATCAACATGCATGTCCAAAACAAGTAAAAACAGCTTTTTCCTTCACTGGTTACCAAGATACGCTGCGAAAGTGAAAATTTTAGGTCCGTTTATCCTGACCAACTGTTTGACAAGCCTTTCATCCCATGCATTTGATACTCAATGAATAACTGTGCCAAGTTTCAGAATGTTATCAAAATTTGAAGTACTAATAGTATTAATACCCTCATTCGTTTCACACATTAAACAACAGGTCTACCAAACTTGCTGAAATAGTCGATTCAGCTTCTTAATCTGGTCTGTTATCTGATTCAATTGATGTTGCCCGATTCGTTGAATTGGTACAACTGCTCTATCCAACTGAGATGGTTTACCCAACTTATGTTGTTATGCTGGTCTTCTTGATTTGTTGTACTGGTCTTGCCAACACAACTTGCTGAACTGATATAGCCAAGTTGTAAAACTGGTATATTGAACTGGTGCTAACCAATTATTCAAACTTGTCAAACTGGTCTATCCAGATGAATTAGTTATCAAATTGGTTGTTGAACCAGGGAACAGTGATTTACCTTATTGTACTGGTCTACCTTGTTAATTCTTTAGGCATGAATAAGAATTATAATAAGTTACTGCTTGTACATGGTTGATAATTATTTTGTTTGATAATCGTTTGTTATAAGGCTTATGAAATAAAAACTGTTATTAGTTGGGTAGGTAAGTAGGCAAAGAGGCAGTAGTTGGATAGGCAGGTAGAAAAGAGAATCAAGCCGTTGGTTGGAATCATCCTAAGAACATAGACCGAGTAGATGACGAAACGTCATAGAAATATTAAGGAGGCGAGTTGGATTAGACGTAGAGAAGCATGAATCAAGACGAAGGTGTCCTCTTACTGTGTCGCGTATACGACCCTGTCGTTAGACGACCGCCAGATGTCGGTGAGCGGTTTGTTTACACAGTCGTCACTAATGAAAGTCATTCAGAAGGGAGGACTGTAACTCTCATATTTCAGTATTTTTAAATTGTTTGTAGGACTGTGACTCTCAGATCTCAGTCTTTTTAAATTGTTTGGTTTGTGAAAATTGAAATTTTATAATGTCGTAAAAGGGAATTAAGCACCTGATTACATTTATTTACTAAATAAAAATATATTGTATATTTCAATTTGTTCATCTACCATCTGACATCCGACAGGCAAGCTCCATTAGCACCTTCAAACAGATTTTAAAAACTCACCTTTTTAATTTACATTTTTCTTAAGTTTTTCTGATTTTTATTTTTATTGTAAAGCGCATTGATGCTTGCAGAATGCGCTCTATCAAGAACTAATTATTATTATTATTATTACTAGAAATTCGACGATTTTATATCAACTGATCTAACCAGAGTCTCACCAGAAATATGTTATACAAGTATAGTATAAAATTCCGAATTAAAATTGGGTCGTGATGGCGTTTGATAATGTGCGAATGATTAATTTCTATTAAATTAATGTAACTTTATTCATGAAATATTCTTGCAAAAATTGAAAGTTATAGTCTGAGATGTTGTGTTATAATAACTTGTTCAGTGCCTTTTATACAACACTATAAACCACCGTTGTGGATCGCAGTGTTTATTGTCAATTTTGCAGGAATTCCATTACTGTAGATTATGTAAGTATATTGAACTTTAAAGATAGGATTAAAATTTCGAAGACCACTTATCATTTAATTATTTTTAAGCAACATTGTAAATTAATTATTTTATATAGTCGGTTTCATTTACCCAGAATAATCGTTTCATTTTCAACGATTATTTTTATGCCATTGACTTTGTGCCAGTGCTGTTTGACAAAAAAATACTTTCAGTTATTAGAAATGACTTGGGTTTGGTTTGCCGTTAGTTTTTGCTTGGATAAGTATTTCGGTGAAATCAGTGGTCCAGAGTTTTTTGAGGTTTTTACTTATGTAAAGAGAACACTTAATACATTGTTGAAATAAACAAAATAGTTTAATTAAGAGAACTCGTTGGAGCTAGAAATAGGTTTAATTCATATATCATAAGTTTTTTTTATAGTAAACATATTGACGTAGAAAAAGCAAGAGGAAGGTAACGACTAAGTATTTTGACGGAGTTAAAACGGGTGTAACACAAATTTTACTAGCAAAATTGTACACCTGGTAAGAGATCGCCAGCATGAGAAAATCAGGAGAGCAAAGAGTGCATCACTTATGCTACTGAACAAGAAGACGAATCGAGATTACTGTATGGTAATTGTGTGTGTTTTTCTTTACAAAAAGGACTTCAAAACTGAACTATGTTTGAATACATTTTGACACGATGATCACTCAAGATAGCTACGGAAATAGCATGATAAAATAATAATACAGTTAATAATGACAATTAACGAATCAATTAACCCATTCAACCGAGAATTAAAATAAATACAACACAATTAATCTGATATTCTTCAAGTATATGTTTGTTTTTCTTTGAATCACCAACGATGTCTTCTTTTACATTAGTCACCGTTGCTACCACCATCACCATTACCATCTCCATTGCCATGACCATTGCCATGACCATCTCCATTACCATGACCATTTCCATTACCATCACCATTGCCATGACCATATCCATTACCATCACCATTACCATGGCCGTCACCATTACCACGGATATGTTTGTTGTCTACAAGATAAAATCAACGTATTCACTTCTAAAAAACACCAATTATATCAGCTTCGCGGTGGCCATCGCCGTCTCATCACTGTCGCCGTCGCCATTGCCGTCGTTGTCATCGTCATCATCGTCGTCATCATCATTGTCACCACCATTGTCATCGTCATCACCATCGTCATCAAATGTGTATATTTTTTATGAACATGGATATTACAATTTTGACAAAAAAATGAGTGAGTAATATTAACAATATTGTGATTACCTGATCTCTGGTGAAATCTACCATTTCCATTTCCATTTCCATTTCCATTTCCATTTCCATTTCCTGAAAGATATAAATTTTGAATATAACAAAATAAAATGAGGTAAAAAGTTTAACAACAAGCCTAAATCCACAAACAGAGGCCTCATTATGGTTTTACAGTCATAATGTTTTTTTCTTTAAATCTTCATAGCATTTTTTTCATTTTATTGCAACCACGTAATTGGTTATCAAATTGTTCTCCTGGCACGGATGCCCAACATGTAATCAGTATGTCATATGCCTACAGTCACTAACCAACAAAAGTAAAAAAGACAATCCCAGTACTGTGTAACGACCACAATCGACACTCCGAGATTACTCGAACATAGTAGAATTTTCTTTTTTGTATGTAATTTACATTACTGTATCATTTTACTTTATTCCACAATTATATTTAACATACATTATGAGTATTTAACTTTTTAATGTATTTATCTTGTATTCCTTGTAAAATTTACATAGATTTTATTAATAAGTACCTCACAGCCATATTGACAAACATGTTCATTGTTGATTTATGTATTATCGTGAATAAGTACAGTTTTACTACTACGAGTGCTTTTAGGTCTAGAAAACATACACACACGCACACAAACACACACAACCACGCACCAACACCACTGAAAACATACACACACACTTTTAACCGAGATTACTTTGATTATAGAATGTAATAGCTTTTTTTTCAACAACAACTCTACCACTGAAACCGCCACGTGGACGATTAATAATGTTCTAATGAATCGAAGGGTATGAGTCGAATCACGCCTACGCATTTTTTAATAATTCGAATGTCCTTTTGCACGAAACTAAACTGTCTTGCAACTGACAGAATAAATAATACGGGATGTAAGCTATTAGAACGGTCCTGTGGAGTAGCTTACCACGCGACAAGGGGATTCCACAGTACTTAGTGTTTTTGTTTCGGTGTATGAATATTTGTTGGTAACACCTTCATGAGTACAGGATTTTATACACATACTTTCAAAAATTTGCTTCGCACGTGCATAGACATGCTTTACTTGGGCATACATGTTATTTTAGGCCTAATGAAAGTGACACTTACTTTGTATTTCAAAATCACTGTCCTCAATACACTGTTGGTTTGTCTTTCTGTGGTTATTAAAAAAACACGCTCGGCGTTAGTTTCAAACACTGTAAACAATGTGGCTTGGTTTCATTTTTTGGTACTGGGTTCAAAATTAAATAATGATTATCCATAAATTCAATTCAAATAAAACATTTAGTTAATTAACAAAAATATTTTTTTTTCAAAATATAACAACATTTTGGTAAAAAATCATTAAATGATAGAAATACAATAAATGACAAGTTTTAGGAGGTACAATTCTGGAAAAGCAGAGCCTGTGATGGATATGTCTGAAACATTCGCCCAACAAATAACAAACATCAATAAAGGTAATATTCATAATCGCATTCATAACATATTACAGTATACCGACGAAGAGACAGTGCGTCTCGAAACGTTAGCACTTTTTACCTCTGGCTGTTTTATTTTACGTTTATATTTTAGATTTTGCTTACCAAATTTTGTATCTCATTTGAGATCCAGCCATCGTTACCCATAGCATTGATGTTATATATATATATACGTAATGGAAAAAAAAACAAAACCATTTACCTGAAAACAATGTTTATTCAATCCGAAAGGTCCACTAATCAACTACAAGTAAGAAAGTATAATGCATACTCCAAGCAAAGAGATACACGCCATCGTGTTTATTATGTTTATTCAATATTGGTGTTTTTTTTTTACTTTGGAAATGAAAGTTTTTTTGGATGGTGAATCTGTAATGTTTGAGCGAGTGAATTCCATAAATGTAAGGTCTCACCACAAAATGAGTTGCATCGTAGGTGAGATCAAATTGAGATAATCACCAAAATAGGTCTGAAGTCAAATTTTTAAGAAATTTAGTTTTAATCAATTATATATACTATGGTGCTTATATTTCAATATAATATGCCTTTTAGGTCAGTTTTCGTGTATGAACGTATCCTTCATGCAGATTTTCTGAGATTTATAGTGTTTTAATTATTTTTTATTGCTTTATGGGGGATTTTCTCAAAACTGTATTTCCATATATGAACATTTCAAATTTTCCTATCTTTAGATCTACATATCCAATGAGTGTCATTTAAAGTGTACATTACAGCTTATATTATGTTCTGTTAGACGATACCAATAATCTGTTTAAATATAATCTTTAATTTTCTTGTAACCTATAGTTACATATGTTTTTTATAAAAGTTTTATGTTGTGTAATATAATTACCACTAATGATGTCAGTGCCACATTACCAATAGTGTGATAACAATAAAAAAAGAAATAAATAAAATCAAAATTCAAACAATTAACATAATAAAATAAATTCGGATTCAAAGGATTTTACCTTGTAGATGCCATGGTTGAAATGAGATGATTTCGAACAACGTTTGTTTACTTATCTTGCGGAATAACAGAATCAACGACTTTTGCAATGGAAATTTATAGGCCTCACACGCATATTTATTACATTAATTATACTAATTTTAGGCAATTAATACAATTAACAAAGAAATTTAAAATAATTAGCAAGATCCAGTTTGAATGGTCGAAACTTTATAACACTAAATTATGCCTTTTTGTTATTTCAGGTGAAATTTATAAACCTCACTGGGGTATTTAATTAATTAATTATAATAATTTCAGGATTTTAAAATATTTAACAAAGAAATTTATAATAATTACCAAGATCCGATTTGTATATTTTTTGTAATATTAATTTATACTCAGTTATACTTAGTTGTAAAATGGGCTGTTAGTTAAATTGTGATTACCATTATAATAAATTCATTTCTTTTTATTCAGAATTTAAGTTTTATAACTCGTTTATGCATTTTATTGCAAAAGGGAAAAGAAGTTATATGACAGGTGTTTTTAATTAATATTAATTAATAATTAGGTAATTTTGCTAGTAGTATGCATTTTAATTATATTAGCTTGAATTTGTTGGCATATTTAATTAATATATATTGTTCATGCACTTTTAACCTAAACGATATAGTTAATTGAAATAATCGTTTACACCGTTAGATAATGTTAAAAAATGATGGTTCAATAAACTGAAAACAACGACACCATCACAACGCACTTAACCGAAAAGAGTCACCTGATTATCCAGTTGTTTTTCTCTGTACTTATAGACAGAGATACGTGGCAGAGCCAAGCCACACAAGAGTCGCAAATATATTTTCCCCGATAAGCAGAAACAGAAACATTTTCATTTTTTTTCATTTTGCTTTATTTGAAAAAAACATACAATTTAAACATCAGCTTTCATACTACGTGAGCAATTTTGAGATGATCAATAATTTTTCAAAAAATGATAATAAAATCTGTCATGTTATATTGATAATAAGCAACAAATGCTTCCCTCAAGACATAATTCTAAATGGTCGAGCTTTAAACTGGATATCACAGATAATTGGAAAATTCAGTATGTAGGTGTTTTTTATACTATCTTAAGGGGCAAACAATATATCTCAAAAGACCAAAAGTGTGGAGAAAAATAAAATAGCAAAACGATTTGGAAATGGAGGCCTCGAGGAAAAAGACTAAAGAACCGATGGGTGAAAACAATAAGATACTTTCAAATAGAAATAAGATGCCAACTCCACAATAATAAAGATGTTTGCTTCAGAAAAGATCAAAAATGTTAATTTTACTCTGATAGTTGCCTTTAAAATAGGTAGTGTTTTAATTTTGATTAAATCCCACTTTCATCATACTTTATACACGCAAGGAGATGATGATGATGCCGAAATACTATAGGTTGGAACTTACCAAAATTCCAAGTTGTCTGTTTTAGTGAGAGTCACGTCCACACAGAGAAAGGGAATATCTCCAATCAGGGGAAGAAAAATCAATCAATTAACTCTATAAATTCTGATAGTATTGTTCGGGTAGGAGATTTCAATTTTGCAGATATTGATAGGGATACATTAGAAGCCACATCTTTAATAGCCTGCATTCATAGAGTGCATTATTGTAACCATACCCACTAGATCAAACATTATTTTCGGATAGTAGTTGCTGATAACCCAGCCATTATTCAAAAAGCGACCATAGTTTGTCTATCTGTAAACAGAATTATATTATAATACTCAATGATTTCGTTTGTAATGCCATGATTGAGGAACAATGTATTCCATTACAATCTAAATATTTCTCTGCTATATATGATATAAACATAAGTGTCTTTGATGCGAGGTTACTCAAACACTTGTGTGGCCCTGATCATTTACATGTTACTTGTCTCCATGAAGTAGTAGGCTGTGTTGTTCTGCTTAATATGCTTTCCGGTGTTCATTTTTAAACAGAGCTGTACCTCATGATTGGAGAAATGCAGCCATGGCCCGCATTAAAAATGATTCACGTTCTACCTGCAATAATTAGCTCAGTTTCTTTAATCAGCCATGTAGCCGAAATTCTTGAAAAAATAATCTCAAGAGCCCTAATTGAATGCGTCGATTTTAATAATACTATTCCTTGTGATCAATACGGTTTTCAGAAGAATTGGAGTACATAGCCGATTTAGTCATACTTAGATAAAACCAAGTATGTATACTGATATACGGTACCCGCCACGTTTTGATAATCGAGTAACAGCATGGCACCCGTCAGCCGATCGAATAAGAAGAAAATTGAGTCTTTCCCGCTCATCCTCTCGGTTCTATTGGAAACAGAGCTAGCTTAAGGGCAGAATGGATCCGCTCGCCATTTTCCAACCACTGTCATCGCTGAACCTTTTTCAGGTCACTGACCCATGGCATGCTACATCGTCACTGACGTGGTATAGTTGGACTGCCCTGTTCCGGATAGCCAAACATGAATGTAGGTTTAGTGCGTGAGTGGTCGGTTAGAATACTGGATGATTCTGTCCTTGTCGTGTATGGCGCTCCATACTTACATCCGGGATGTTACCCGGCCTCTTGCGAGCCACGTTTCTGTTAATAAAGTTTCGTGTTTTATTTTACTTTATCTGTCATCTCTTTTGCATTCCAACGTAGCGT
>JAOTQE010021336.1:0-10643 GCA_025631205.1 Nesometra sesokonis | reverse complement strand
CACCTGCTATGGAACGCAATGGGTGCCTTTTAATCGTCTTTCACGAATTAAACCGAATCACCGTCTTGAACCAAGACAACCTGATTAGATCTATGTCATGGTTTCAGACAAAGCATAATTGCACTGGATTTAAAAAAGAGAACATTTTACCAAGAGCATAGGTACCATTTTAAAGATTAAATCTTAAGTTATTAGTTTTAACATAAGCTATGGTAAAACTTGTAAAATCAACCATTTTTGACATGTTACCCATGGTCAAAACTCATGGGTGATTGACCGATCAGGACCATTCACCAATATGACTCAGAAACTTTATCCAATTCATGCTTTTGAAAACTAACCTGGTCAGTTCATGGTGACATCACATTATTACCATACACAAGCATGTCATTACCATCAATGTTTTTGGTAAAATGAAATTTGATAATCTGGATTGAGCTTAAATCTAACTGTTCAAGTTAGGTTATGTTTCTTGTTAGCTAAAGCTCTTTGTGCCATCCATATATATTCCATATATGGTAATGATATATCCACGTATGGCATTGATATGTTATCATCATGACCAAATATAGTCATATAAACTTTTTAAAAGAGACTGCCATTCTCATGAAAACTGACCCAAAAATTATTATAGTTCCCAGAATTATTATTACTAACATGTTCCCAGAATGGAAATCATAGTGCTACTACAAGGGTAGTAGACACAAAAACTAAAGAAAAGCAATAAAATTGAATCAGTTGATAATTCAAACTGAACTTACTTTGCTTTCAAAAGCATTAGATTTCAGCTTTTCATTTACTTGCACTTCTTCCTCTCTCACTCTTCTGAAAGGGGTTGGTGTTACCTTAGTCTACAAAAAAAAAATATAATCACAATTTAAATATTTTTAAACATGAAATTGGGACAAACCCATCAAAAGGGAAAATATAATGCAAAATTTAAGTTACTGTCTAACGAGAAATACTCTTTTTACGCTACTTTACAATGCATAAGTTATTATCAAGGTTCCTTTGAGAAAAAAGTAATTCCATATTTAAAACAATTTTACACGAAAATCAAATATTATTTGTTAAAATTCTATTTTCTCAGCAACATACGAGTACTGTAATAGATTTATTTTGTAAAACATAAACTTTAAATTTATCAATTACTACAATACTGTACTACTGCAGTTATATACTACTGCAGTTATATAATCTCATACTCAACCATTAATAAACCCAAGTGAAAAAAAAAATGGCCAGGGCCTCGCCACACCATGCCTTTTAAAAAAACTAACCCAGTGTTAACTATGTACAAAATAATAATAATCAGAGAGGGCCCAAAATCAATAGGGTCAATCTTCTTGTTTTAATCTTGTAGTTTGCAAAGTTTGATACCCATCGGACTAATAACATTTTTGTTATACTGTAGTGGTAACAAACTTTGTCCAATAAATCCACCACAACCACTGCCGCCTCCACTGAGCAAAACAAGGTAGAACTAATAGTCTCACCAGATCTTTACTCTTGGGGAGGTTAATTAAATGTAAAAGTAGAGAAAATCTGACAAAGACTGACAAAATAAATTTAGTCAAGATATCTGTAGACGTATACTATTCAGCCTTCTAGGTCTCATCAGTGTAGCTAATGATAGCCAAGACTATATTGTGCAACCGGGTTTGAAATTTACAGCAGAGGTCCCAAGTTGTAAAAACAGAATTCCTGGAGATTTTCTCATGGTCATCCAAGCACTGTTTTTAATGTCTACCCTTCATAAAATGTAAGTACAAATACCCTTATTTATAAGTGCAATACCTTGCCTGTTATGAATAGGTAGTTTCTAACATGTATTGTCACTGCTAAATAGTAATTTTACTATTCTCCAAAGCATTACTGAACTTCATAGTTGTTTACTTTCAACTAATATTTTGAAATGATTAGGCTAAACATGCTGTGATTGTGAAACTTTTACAAACCCTGGAGAATTTCCTGATGAAAAATAAATTCCGGGAGAAAATTTTCTAATTCCGAAAGCCCGGGAGATGGCCCAAAATTCCTGTAGACTCCAGGATAATCCCGGGGACTTGGGATAAAGGCAGTTTCTAAGTAATATCTGTTGATCATTCCACTGGTTAATCAGCTGGTTGGTCACTGAGTTGGTTAAAGGCTGCATCTTATTAGAATTTTGATCTTGAGTTATTCAGGTGTACTGTGTACTTCACAGAAATGCCACACTGCCTTTAAACTTTCTTTTCAAAATGTTAGTTTACACACAGGGTAATTTGTACCTTTGAATATGGTAAACACTGGAATTTTTGAAGAGTGCCATCTAGCAGAAAAATCGTCCTTGGTGCAGTATTTACTTGAGAGCCATGCTATATTTAAAGGCATCATTTATTGGACGATCATGGTAATAGTGATCAAAGTTAGTACTTGAAAGAACCATGACGATGCCATCATAAATAAGAAACCAAAGGTTACCTTTTTTTGATTAACTTTTGGGACAGTATTTGGAGTTTTTTGTTCCACTTTCTGACCCTTTTTTGGTGTTTTTGTATCATCGCTGTCTTCATCACTTGAAGAATCCGACCTTGGTCTTTTCTAAAAAAAAACAAATAAGGCAAGTTCTTAATATTACTGAGTAGATTATTTGGTGAATTTGTACAAAAACAATTAAAATGTTTACCATTCAAAAGACAATCGATAGATGTAATTGTCAAAAAAAGCACGTTGATGAAACATGGCAAAACATGTTGAAATTTTTAAACTATCTTACTGATTTTACAAGAAAAATTTATTTATAAATATATAACATTTGCAGTACACCATGTATGTAGTTGTAAGCGACTCAATGTTTTGATCGATGTGCTTCAATCATCCTCAGGAATGAGACTCACATTCACACTCTCGAGGACGATCGAAGCACATCGATCAGAACGTTGAGTAGCTTTCAACTACATACATGGTGTACTGCAAAAGTTATATATTTATTGACAACTCGCTATGCAAACCTTCAAGCAAAAATTAATTTAACTTGAACACAGAAATAAGTCTATTTAAAAGTATTTACTCTACCCTTAATGCATATAATAATGCTATTAAAATCAATGTGAAGCCTCTTAGCAATAATTCTATATTTTATCTATTTATTTTACAACATGAAAAGCATTGTATACAAATTCGTACAGGTATGCTCAAGTTATTTCATAATTAACACTATAATTTTTTAGTAATATTTAAGGTTACCATATTTAATGACTGCAAAAAGTAGCAGTTTCTGGTAATTTGATAAAGACATAGGTGGATACAGCAGAGCTGGATAGAGGGGCCCCGGTGCCGGATAGAGGGAGCCCGGGGCAAATTTTGTATTGTTTTTAGAGGTCTAGGTTCCTACACAGGCCAATTTTTGAACAAGATACATCTCCTGGATGTAAATCTGAGAGGCAGTTTTCACAGATATTTTATTGCAAACAATGAGTTTTTTCAAGTTCAAACGATATTCGTCCAAGTCAAAAGGGTCTGGTGGTCCCCCTTGGATTCACGCCTGAGAGAATTAACATAAATGTACTGTTTACCTTTGTTAATACTTTTTTCTTTCCATTCTGTTTCTTGTCATCATCTGAATCTGAGCTCTCACTATCACTATCTGAGCTGCCTTGGCCATTGGTTAAGCCAATTGTAGTCTTTTTTGCAGGTGTAGGTGTTTTCTTTGTCTTTTCATCTTCGCTACTTGAGTCCTCGCTGCTTGATGAGCTTTCTTTCTTTGCTGGTGTCTTTTTACTAGCTGGTACACCCCTTGATGGGGTTACTGGTTTCTTTGCTGGTTCATCATCACTATCCGAGTCTTCTTCACTAGAGCTTTCCTTCTTTGCTGCTACTTTTTGGTTAGTCTTTTTTGCAGATGATGCTACTGGTTTCTTTGTACTGTCATCTTCACTACTTGATTCAGAACTAGAGGATGATTCTTTTTTATTTGATGCTGACGTTTTCTTAGCAGGTGTTGACTTTGCAGGTGTTACAGGTTTCTTTTTGGTTTCCTCTTCACTGCTTGAGTCAGAACTACTGGATGATTCTTTCTTTCCTTCTCCAGCAGTCTTTTTAGCAGGAGTTGTCTTTGCAGCAACGGTTGGCGTCTTCCTGGCAGGACTCGTCTTTGAAGCAGGAGTTGGTGTCTTCTTAACAGTAGCATCCTTTTTTGCCGGGGTCACCTTTTGTTTTTCTTCTTCATCACTACTTGAATCAGAACTGCTTGAATCTTCTTTCTTTCCAGTAGTTTTCTTGACTAAAGTTGCTTTAGCTGGTATTGGCTTCTTGGCCGCAGGTTCGTCATCACTACTTGTTTCGGAACTGCTTGAACTTTCTTTTTTAGCAGGAGTTTTCTTGACTAGAGGTGCTTTTGCTGGTGCTGCTTTATTTGCTGGTGTTTGCTTCTTTGCTGCATGTTCGTCATCACTACTTGATTCGGAACTACTTGAACTTTCTTTCTTTGTAGGGGTTTTCTTGATTAGAGGAGGTTTTGCTGGTGTTGTTTTATTCGCTGGTGTTGTTTTCTTCACTGTGGGTTCATCATCACTACTTGATTCAGAACTGCTTGAACTATCTTTTTTCTCAGCTGTTTTCTTGACTAGAGGTACTTTTGCTTGTGTTGTTTTTGCAGGAGCTTGTGTTTTCTTAACAATAGAATCTTTCGTTGTAGATGTAACTTTATTTTTTTCTTCATCACTACTGGAATCAGAACTGCTTGAACTTTCTTTCTTTGCAGCCGTTTTCTTGACTAAAGGTACTTTTGCTGGTGTTGGCTTCTTTGCTGCAGATTCATCATCGCTACTTGAATCAGAACTGCTTGAACTATCTTTCTTTGCAGCAGTCTTCTTGACTTGGGGTGCCTTTGCTGTAGTTTTTGGAGCAGTAGTTTTCTTAACAGTAGCATCTTTCTTTGCAGGGGTCACTTTCTGCTTTTCTTCTTCATCACTACTTGAATCAGAACTGCTTGAACTTTCTTTTTTTCCAGCAGTTTTCTTGCCAACAGGTACTTTTGCTGGCGTTGGTTTCTTCATTGGAGGTTCTTCATCATCACTACTTGATTCTGAATCACTTGAACTATCTTTCTTAGCCGCTGTTTTCTTGACTATAGGTTCCTTAGCATAGGGTGGCGGCACAGCACTGAATTTTCCTCTTCCATTTTGTGTAGGTTTTGATTGTTGTGGCTTAGCAGGTGTTTTTTTCTTATTATCATCAGAATCTGAACTATCAGATTCAGAAGAACTGTCTTTTTTAGTAGATACCACTTTTTTAGCAGGTGAAGCTGAAGTCACCTTTTTAGCAGGTGAAGTTGGAGCCACTTTTTTAGCAGGTGGTTTTTCATCTTCACTCTCAGAACTGCTATCTGAAGAGCTATCCTTTTTCGTTTGAGGCTTTGCTACAGGTTTTGACTTTTCTGTTTCACTTTCAGAGGAACTACTTTCAGATGAACTTTCTTTCTTTTTAGGTGTTGTTCCTTTGCCTTTAGTAACTGGGGCAGTCTTTACTTTCGCTTTACTTTTTTCATTTTCACTATCCTCTGAATCGGAACTGCTGTCTGAAGATTCTCCCTGCTTAGTGGTTGTTGTTTTAGGTGATGGTTTCACTTGAGTCTTTTGCTGGTTTGGTTTCTTTTTGGCTGGTGCTTCATCTTCAGAGGAATCACTGCTACTGCTATCTTGTGTTTTCTGCTTTTTTGATGGAGGTTTGTTGTCATCTCCTCCACCAGCCTTTCGTTTATTCTTTGGTGATGTCACCCAGCATTGGTACAGTTCCACCATTGATGGATCATTCTCATCCTTTTTTGTTGTCTATATAAACAAAAATGCAATACAGTATTACTAAAGCTCAGTCCAGACTATCAAATTTTCTTTGACAAAAAACTCTGACATGCCTATATATGGTCATGATGATGTCACACCATGACCATACTGTACATAGAAATATCATTACCATATATGGATTTTATCAAAGTTTTTTTGTCAAATAAGTTTGATAGTCTGGATTGAGCTTAAGGGGGCCATTTTACATTTTTTGCTGGAGTTACTGCATTAATTTAGTACAACAGTATAAGTTCAGTAGCTGAAAAATATGTGAAAACAGCTTGTTAGGCCGCATAGAAAAAATTATTAGTTTATCACCGCTGCAGCGCATGACATTTGGGGAAATCCAGATTTTTTTCATTTTTTTTTAGGCCTACTCATTTTACTACTGATTCATACTGTTTATGCTTTTCGAAGTGCCTTGGATTTTCTTAACGATTTGAGAGATATTTTTCGCGCATGCATGTAGATATACACAAAGTAGACCTAACAAAATGACAAACAGTATGTATTCTTGTGCTTCTTGGGTATGATGATTGGGCCCACAGACCACATTGCCAGACCTCAGATGTGGCCTCAGATATGTGCCCATTTCATTGGGCAATCGGTCCTTTTTTTTTTATTCGTGCCCAATCATCTATTGCAATCGGGCCTGATTGTCTTGGGCTCAATTGTCGCTGAGTCCAAACATTTTTTGTTTTAATGTTGTGTGAGTCCACCGACCATGTAAAATTTTCTTATGTATTGTATAATATAACATTTTTAAAATTTTCATTAAATGAAAAAATTTATATTCCAATTTTTGGATTGAGTAACACAAAACAATGTTTGCAATTAAGGTTTATATAATCACTGGGATATCACAAGATAACAGCCCCGGTCGTCTCTACAGTACGTGCGCCCAAAAAAAAAGTTGGGAAGTACCTGTTCCCCATTTTAATTTGTAAAAAAAGTTATTTGCACTGCTTTGCATGTTTTTTAGCCTTATTTCAAATTGTGAGGGTCAATCCAATCCAATCCTGAGATCACTGTAAAATCATACTTTGTACTAATTTTAAACTTTAAATAGGCCTAGGCGTACACCTAGGCTTCATATTGTTGATTGAAATTTAAAAAATAATTTTGTATATGCCATTAAATTTGTGAATTTTAGATGGATAAAGGACCAATACTATAGATTAAAACATTATAAATTTGAATATATTGTATACAAATTTATAAATATAATATATTGATTTATTGTTATTTGTATCAGCTTTGCTTCTAGTAAACACTGGCGAGCTACATGTGCACGTCGCATGCAGAAACTGCGCTTACTGTGTGGAGAGCATAGCCTGGGAGAACATCCACACGGATAAAATCTACAGCTCATTACCATAGCAACGGGGAATTATTGAAAAAAATTGCTTAGACCTAGCCTAAAGGAGTTCGGTAAAATTAGATTTTTCTTATTTAAAATATTATTATGTAATATAGTAATAAGTCAGTATTCCTCAAACTGTGACTGATGTGTATCAAAATTAAGGAGTACAGTTTGAAATTTAACTGAATATTATCATCAAAATATTTGTCGTAAAATACTGCATTGCGATCCTAAAGTACTCTTTTAAATTTTGATATATAGGACTATTTTTAATAATAAGACAAAAAGCACCAACCCTAACAATTGGTCTTTGCTTCGCTTCTCGCACATCTAATATAAATTACCTATCATTGTCTATGGAATAGATTGTTTTTTGCCACCAGAAAATCGGCTGCCAATAATCTATGGAATGCCGTACTCGGCTTGTTCAATGTCAAGCCAATGCCATGTGTAAATAGCTGGTTCTACCTACGTTTACCATGAGAATTTAAGGCATAAAATTCAAAGACCAATGATTTTGTAATTGTTCTTTATCATCATAGGCCCATAGTGCAAATACGTCATGTACTAACTGTCTACACTTGAAGCTCCAGCACTAGTCTAAATCTGCAATTTTTCTATACCTGTAAATGGTATTTTCACCTCAGTGTGTCATAGAACACTGAATGAACTTGAGATTTATGATGGCAACTACGAGATCCAAAGGTAAAAAAGAAATAAGACATTTTAGTTGACGAACTAGGAGAGGAAAAGCTAGGCCTTATCAATCCTAGGTACGAAACGTCTGAGCCTAAGACGCCTCAAATTAACTCTGTTGGCTGACGATCCTGAACTAATCTCTATTATTTCACAGAGCATTAGTAAACATATTTTGTCATCACCGGAGCTCTTGCAAAGCATTATACATGCTATCACAACCAACAAAATACTAATAACTGCAATTAGCAAACACATTATTGACGAGGTTTCGGACTCTGTTTACAATGCCATTGCCCTTGACAACACAGCTACGGCCGCCGACATTCGCCACGAAAACGAAAATCTCTTAGCAGAAAACCGCATACTGATGGATAAGATCGATGACCTTGAGCAGTATAGCCGACGTAATTGCCTTCTGCTTCATGGTGTGCCCGAATCACCCAAAGAGGATACTAATGTACAAGCTATGGATATAATTTCATCCAAAATTAGTGACAATATAGAAATAGGTGATTTTGACCAAACGCATCGCCCAGGAAAAAGAAAACTAAATGTATCTAAACCTAAACCAAGGCCGATCATTATAAAATTCACATCGTACCGTACCCGTTGCGAAGTTTTTCCTTTATCCCAATACTTCGCTACTAACAAACTTTCACTTAATCATAAAAAATGTAGCTTCATCCTGTTTGGAACTCCACAATTGCTTAGAGGAATTCCTATCAGGCCTCGATTTTCTTTTTTGTTTTGACTAGTCCACCGGGCATGTTGCCTTTACATTTCACTAGCCCACAAGGAATTCAAATAGCCCGTGTCTGTGGTAACTTAATCTACAATGTGTAAAAGTGACTGATTGACACTTGTATTCACTAGCCAACTGGGCTAGTAAAAATGAAAATTCACTAGCCCGGTGCAGTTTTCACTAGCCATTGTACGCTGGGCTAGTAAAAATAGAGCCCTGCCTATCCATAACACAAATTATTTGCAACACAGCATCCGATACTCTGGGCCCTCTATATTAAATATCTTGCCCTCAAACATTTTAGAAGCTCCAACCCCAAGGTTATTTTCCACCAAATTGAAACATTACCTAATTTCGTCCTATTGAAATTAATACTACAGTATTATGTCAAAATGTGCATATTTTATTTTTATTTATTTATTTATTTTTTATTTTATTTTTTTTGTGTGTTATGTTTTATATTTATAATGTACTACATTTGTAATGATAATGTTCTTCTGTTTTTATTTTTCAGGCATACCCATCACAAGATTTTATTCTTCTCAGGATTATGCCTTCTTCCATATTCAATTAATTTTTCTACTCTCTTGTTATATTTTCTTGTTTTTATTATGTTCTTTATTTGACTTTACTCAAAAGAGAGATGTATATTTATTTTTCATTGAATGGAAGTAAATAAATGTAAATTTGATTTGATTTGATTTGCCTCTGCCCACTATTATTTTAGATAGCCATAACATCCCCTCTGTCGAAACTGCAACATTTTTAGGAATTGTTATTGATAAAAGCCTTACTTAGAAAAAACACATACATGATGTTGAGAACAAAGTCTCCAAAAGCCTTGGTATCATTTCCAGATTTTCTTCTTTTTTGCCCCTTAATATTCTGAGAACCCTGTATCGTTCCCTCATCCTTCCTTATTAATTTGAGCTATTGTAATATTGTATGGGCTAACACATATCAAACCAACATCAATAAGCTTAATACTCTCCAAAAGAAGGCTATCAGGATTATATCTGGTGAACCTCCACTGCCGCATACCTCCCCTCTATTTTCCCAATTAAATCTCCTCTAACTCTCAGATATCAATCCATTTCAACAATGCGTATTTGTATTCTCTGCTACCCTGTATTGTTCCCTCATCCTTCCTTATTAATTTGAGCTATTGTAATGTTGTATGGGCTAACACATATCAAACAAACATCAATAAGCTAATACTCTCCAAAAGAAGGTTATCAGGATTATATCTGGTGAACCTCCACTGCCGCATACCTCCCCTCTATTTTCCCAATTAAATCTCCTCTAACTCTCAGATATCAATCCATTTCAACAATGCGTATTTGTATTCTCTGCTACCCACTCCACTCTTCCAAATCATTTAAGTACTCTGTTTTTCCCTAATCATTCTATTCACAATTACCCAACACGAACCAGATCAAATATTCATATTCCCATCCACAATACAAATTAATTCCAACACAGTATTCGATACTCTGGACCATTAATTTTTAATGATTTACCCACTATCATCATTGATGCTGCCTCGCATAAGTTGTTCTCCAACAAATTAAAAACCCACCTGTTTTCGCAATACTAAGATAGTTTAAGTTATACTCGGTCGTTGTTCGATGTACTATCATATAAAATATGAAATATTGCTGTTTATATTTATTTATGTATGTTTGTGTACAGGGGTCGAATTTCCTCAAACTGCTTCTACAGCAAATAATTGCTGTGGGCCATGGCTTTACTACAGCAACAATATAGGTCGTTTTGGTCGCGCCTTCGTTTTGATTGCGCCGTTTATTTTGTCGCATTTTTCAGCTAAAGTATGGTTTGAAACATACTAAAACTAAAATTATACTAAATGGATAATAATGGGCTAATATTTAATTAAGTTAATGTTTGAAAAATGTCAATAGATCTACTCTGGCATTGTTTAATTAAATTACAGTGTTTTGCTGTGATAAAACACAGGCCTACGAAAATCAAAATGGTTTTACCATCAAAATGG
>JAOTQE010021325.1:0-10643 GCA_025631205.1 Nesometra sesokonis | reverse complement strand
TTCGATTTAAACCATCTTTCAATTATTTGTAATTCTCTATTCATGATATAAAAAGCTTCTTGAACATTGTTGTGTTCCAAAAATACATCCATTCCCACCATTTGGTTGGGGCTGAGATGCTAAAGTTTCAGAATGCAGCTCTCCTAGATGACCATGAATAGCACACTTGCGCTTTAAAAATACAGCACAAATTAACACATAAAAAATGGTACCCAGTACTATTTTCTCCATAGTTATACTACGTCACAGTTATTTTGCTTGAAGACCAATGCAAGATTTTTATAAGCTCTTTTATTAATTTAACAAGTCGATCCAACAATAAGACGCGGAAAGCTGCGCACAGTATAGATAAAAGAAAGTTAATTCTTAATATCTTTGTACATGCGTTCAAGCATTAGACTAATATTATTATTTGAAGTGTGACATACAACTAAATTTAAAGTCATTAAGCCTAAGCTAGCAGCAGTACGGTAGTCGGTCAATGTCACTCACCAACTGTTCTTGCACTAGCCAGAAAACCCGGGCTAATAGCCCTATTCTCCAAACGCCTAGTATGTATAAGGCGATTGAAGTGCAGCTACTGATCAGAACAAGCAAGACCAGCGACCGTATGAAGCTATTCTGCATCGAGCTTACTTTTATAGTGTTAACATCACCTGCTATGCAAATTTCATAATTCTGCGACAACGCCTGAGAGGCGAAAGTCGCTGAGCGTAGTAGCCTGAGGCGTTATTCTCAATTTGCATATCATACAATTAACAAATAATATATTTGTATATAGTTTTAACAGCGAAGTAAGGATTTATAAGCATATTTATAACGATACTTTATTTCAATTTTAATGTTAATATATTACCAGTTGATAATTAGTTGTTTCACATCTCGTAGATATTTGAAATGACACCCATACAATGCTGGTTATTAGAAATTATATATGGAAAGAACAAAACGGAAATAGTCACAAACGTGCGTGACAAGACCGATAGACAGACAAACAGACCGACAGACAGACACATTTTTGAAAAGCTGTTTATAAGAGATGCTTTCCGCGTCTAAAAAGGGCAACCTATCCAATTTCTGCAGGAAATGATCAAGGGGTACTCATAAATAAATACATAAATGTTTAAAATTCCAATGACGAAGGAAAGGTTGGTTAGGACAAGGAGTTATTATAGTAGACTACTATAATGACTACTATAATATAATAACTCCTTGGTTAGGATTACACTGCTTACAATATTAAAACCATTAACATTTCAGATATTTGTAAATTTTTAAGATAAAAATATACGCATTGTAAGATTTACAATGATGTTATTGACTGACTGTCGAAAAACATGTGCATAGTACATCACACTTCTATAAAGCACTATGTTGAATGCGATCAAGGTTCCCTAACGATGCAACATGCTAGTTTTAATTAATGATTTATCTTGTTCAGAATATTTAATTAAATGTAGCTCTTGGAGCTTAGACTGTAAAGTGTAATTAGTCGAGGATGTCCCTTGGAGTTATCTCAAAACACTGCGTATTAATTGAAGAAATCTGCCTAATGTGAATAAGGGAAATTAAAGTGGTAAGATGAAATTTTCATATAAATAAGCAATTTTATATTGTTTACATCATGGTAGAAGAGAATTATTCGTAGGAGAGATGTATTAATCATAGACATTTTTAAACGCAAAAGAGTTTTTGTAAACAAAGAGAATTAATAAAGGCGATTGTTCAAGTGGTTACAGTGTTTATAATAGATAAACTGCTTTTAAGTAAAATACTTAGGATGATTAGCGGAAAGTGAATTCATCTTACATTTTTATTAGTCTCTCTAATTAAAATCCTAAGCCTCAACACCTACTCATCTATTAATATTAGCTATTTTTAATTAGTGTTTCTATTTTTAGGTTAAGCTGTTTACTTAATACTTAACCATCTATTTTTAGGTCATACCTCATGTTTACCACTTAAAAATAGTTTCGTTGTCAGGTTATTTGTAAATAAACATCTCGGGGCCTTGCATACTTAAAAACAATCATGAAAATTCTACATAGATCTTGTTACAAATTTGCCACAAGAAAACTTGCATGTCTTCTATGCAACTCAAACCTGATAGGGCTGAGATTGATGTCATTCCTGTTTCCACCAAAATCAACACCTGTAGATTATGCATGAGCTAAGGGAACATCCTACTTGTTGCTTTATTTTACTTCAAGTAAAAAAGTATAATACATAACTCCAAGCAATGAGATTACACGCCATCTGAAAGAGATTTAATCAAATAGTTGAGAAGGCTGAACAAATTGTGGGCAATTGCGTGCCATTGGTGAACTCAAGTTTTTATCATGAAAGAGTGTTTATGAAGCTTACTAAAGTGATAGCAGATTCTTCTCCATCTTCTTAATTCTGTAATTGCATCAAGCATCATTGAATGGAGTGATAGATTGAAGACATCTACGGCATGCACCAACCATCATCGCAATATATTTCTAGAGTGATTAGGTACTGTAATGAAAATTTTCACAGATAGAATGTTTTTTTATATTTATTTATTGTCTCTCTTTGTTGTTTCTTCATCATTTTTGAACGATGCAATAACATGAACATTGTAATTTCCATTAAAATGAGGATGAAATAAAGTGCTATCTGTATCGTGAATAGATTCAATACTTTTAAATCATCAGGAATAAAAGTTAGTCCATAAAATTCTAGCTTCTTTGCACTAATGCGAAAAGTTTTAAACAATCAGAATTATTCTTCAAATATTAACCAATTCACAACTAACTTAAAAGGTGTTAAGACAATGACTGAACTAGATTCTTAGCTTTAGAAGATTAAGATATGTTCATAGAGTTCATTTGATGCTTTTAGCCCATTGTTAAGCAATGACTTTATTCATCTAATAGCAATCGCCTCTTTGAACAATAGAAGGGACCACTTATTAGATAAATTAGTATTAGAAAATAGTAATCCTAATTTATTTCCTATCTTACTACTTTCATCGTCAGTAAGTATATTTTGTAATCCTAGAATATGTTGAAATGCTATATCAATATGATCACATACTACACTATCAGATGGTGAAGAATGTTCTTTAAGTCTAGTTATTAAACATCTGTCTGTCTTACCAACATAACCACTGTTATAACCAGGGCATTTGAAATGATATTCCTGATGATAACGTAATTTATATTGGAAAATTGTTAAACTTTGGCTATGTGCGAGTCGTATGGCCGAGCGATTAAAGCAGGGAACCGTGAACCATAGCAAAAACAACAGCACGGGTTCGAGGCCCGCTCACACCATGGTTTCGGTGGTGAAACAAGTCTTCTCGGATAAGGACTATAAACCGTAGGCCCAGTGTATACAATGGCTCATAAAAGAACCCAGTGCATCTTTCGAGATGAGTAGGGGGTTACCCCTATGTATTGGTACACGCATTCCCTGCCGTAGACAGCAGCATGTAGCACCTATTTCGGGCAGCAGGACATGACGTGACCCTGAGGGGAGGAGTATGTCATTGAATGCGTGAACATTATGTCCATACCGCCGGTGGCAAGTTACGGTAGTGACTTTAACAGGCACATTATTAATGTCAAAATTATTATTATTATTATGTTTGATGATAATTTAAAAGGGAAGAGTAATATGCTGTAGATGCTCTTGTTCTAAAGCTAATCAAAAACTATTTTTGATATGGTCTCTTAGCCAGCTGGTCTCAACGTTTCAGAAATTGTTAACACTTTTATATGTTATGTTTATCCTGGTGTTGAGTATTGTGCCCCCTTGTGGCACTCCGGACTTCCTTGGTAACAAGATGAACAGATTGAACAAGTCCAGAAGCAGATTTGTAAGTGCATCATTGGGAGGAGTTACACTACGTAGGACAATGACCTGGTTGAGCTTGGGCTTAAGAGGCTGTCTGACCGTAGGGACAATCTTTGCTTAAATTTTGCCTTTTCTGTCTCTAAATCTTTACGTCACTCATTGATTTGCTTTAAATGACAATCATCACTCAATAATTCTACGTAATTCAAATAAATATAAGCAATCAAAATGCAAAACAAAAAGATTCATGAATAGCCCAATGATATGATTAAAATTTTGAACTCCAGTAATTTTTCACTGCAGTAGTGTCTGTCTCTCTGCCTGAGCTCGCCCAGTGCATCTTATTTAATTTGGAAAATATCCTGTTAGTATGTCTTTCTAAACTTCATATGTTTTTTAAATAACGATTATGGATGTGAATTGTAAATAATTTATTTTTGCAATTCAGGTTTTTTTTTACTGCAATGACCATAATGTTTGTATCTTATTCATGTTTATATTTTTATTTGTTAAAATTTGACGAAATAATGACCAAAAATAAATAAATAAATAATTTATCAAAATTAATGAAAAGTTTTACTTCTACATTTTAAATTATAATCATATAATACCAATTAAAATTTAAAAAAAATTATATTAACTACATCAAACTATTAGAAATTACAAACATTAATCCCAGTTCTGAAATTTACACTCTCAACAGGGTTTATAAAGCCTCCTTCAGGAACCAGTGTTATAGATGCTTTAACACCATTATAGTTACTTTTTCCCAAGTGGCCTGTGTAATTCTCAGAAATATGAGCCACCCTAACAGTGAATGTTAAATGCCTTACGTCAATAATAATAATAATATGAATTTCTTATATAGAACATTATGCTAAGGCTTCAAGGCAGTTTACATTATAATTAACAGACAGGAAATTAAGAAAATTGATTTTTCCGTATCACACAAAAATAGGCATTTAGTACTATTGTTGAAGCTCTCAAAAATTAGCTATGCCTTTCTAATATAATAATAAATTCATATTTACTTTGACATAACTGGTAACATGATTTTAATATCTCTATTTTGAATTTATCCTCATATGTATAGAGTCCATTTTACATAGAAAATACCTCAATGTTAACCATAACCATGCCGGCATTATCCAGTCTAAATCCTTTTACAAAGAAGGTCATATTCCGGTAATATGACAACTTCGTCTGTGAAGGGACCAGTGAGAAGGCTTAAAATTGGCAGTCGTAATTATAGGAGGCGCTGTTTTTATTAGTACTTCCAACTTTGGTCTTTGTTAGTTCTGCTTCACCGCATAAGGCAGCATTATACAGTGGACCCTTTCACACATATCCAACCTAAACCAGTGACATCAATATAACTGTAATATGTCTAAGGTCTGAGGCAGTCTAACACATGCCGGCACTGTGACGGCATTGAAGGGAAAGTACCCATTAAAACTAAAGCCCCCATTCATATATTACTGCAGCATTTCCGCTTTATAGTTCTGTGTGAAAGGTGTTTACAGTAGGTGTAATAGAATTGAATGTTCGATAAACACAATTCCAGTGCGTGTTAATCTTGGTATCACAGGCCTACTAAAACATGTCCTCACGATTTTTGTTCCCCTCAAAAACTGTTGAATAGTATATTGTAATGATACATTTTGTAGCCTTTTCGTGTAATATTACTTTTTGATTGCATGTCCGTAGCCCCAATTCCCAAGATTGCAGCTTACGAATTTGTATCCTGGGACACAAGTAAACCAACCAATCAGATAGATAGAATATACCAGGGTTTGTACGCATCCTTGAATTCCTTGAAAGTCCTAGAAAACCAAAAGTGCATTTTCCAGTACTGGAAACTCCTGGAATATGCTTATTGTCCTTGAATGTCCTGGAAATGAAATTTTGTTGAGGTAAAACATAGCTATTTTCATTAAATTCCAAAGGTTAATTTTTATTTTTTTGAACCATGCATGGCAAAACCATTGATTGAGTGTCTTTGAAATTTATAAAATATGACCGGGAATGTCTTTAAAATGTTCTTGAATTTTACTTGTTTTACGGTGTATGAACCCTGTATTTAGGCAGCAGCATTATTTGAGAATAATTTTAACACTTGGTAAGGATTGAACCCAGGACCTCAGAATGGTAGGTAAGTTTATCAACCACCAAGCTTAAGTGTCACTACAGCACAAATTGTAAGTGCAAATCAATTAATCATAACATCGATTTAAAATTGTATTGTTTTTTACAGGTTGATTTTATGATCAACATTTGTGGAGAACTAATCAACATTAAAGAAGAAATGTATGACAGTAGATTGAAGATGAGTAATTTACAGACAGATTATAACATTAATGTAAGTATTAATCCTTTCACTGCATGTCCCTGGGGTTAAACTAATAAACAGTATATTGTAATGAAACATAAGTACCATAGTACTCATATTTGATTAAAACTAAATATCTCAAAAATTTGACTTCATACATATTTTGTTGATTTTCTCAATTTGATCTCGCCTACAATGCGACTCATTTTGTGGTGAGACCTCACATATATTGTCAAACATCTTATCCCTTTCACTGCATATCCCTGGGGGTTGTACTAAACACCACCAGCAACCACTGGAGAACCACCGGAGACCACCAATTTCAACACCAGAGAGAAAGTGTTGAAAAATCTAGATGAATTTTGAATTGTTCGCACCATCGCTATGATACGCGCATTCGGGTCAGGTGCGGACCCAAGGGACCTACCTAACCTAGACCCTACCTTTTCACCTGGAGGAATATTATTTGAACTTAAAAAAACTCATTGTTTGCAATAAACTATATGGGAAAATTGCCTCTCAGATACCCAGGAAATGCATCTTGTTTGAAACTTGGCCTGGGGAGGACCCTAGACCCCTAGAATCAACACAAGATTTGGCACCGGGTCCCCTCTTTCCATCTTCGTGCCCCCTCTTTCCATCTTCGTGCCCCCTCTTTCCATCTTCGTGCCCCCTCTTTCCATCTTCGTGCCCCCTCTATCCAGCTCAGTTAGATCAGCCTTGCAGGTTGTATTTTATACCTCCCTGATCCAATATTCATTTGGCATTTTAACAAATTCTCAAAGAATTTAAAATTTGAAATATAGTTTATTACTTTAAGCTAATGTCACATAGGGAAACCTCTAGTGGTTCTGTTTTGTATTGGGTCCTGTTCTTCTGTGGATCCTGGTATACCTTTAAACTATCTTATACCCTCTTTAGGCTACCCTGGCAATGCGGTTGGTTATATGAAACTCCCAGTCACAATTTAAAATATTTTGTGAATTCTCAACAAATAGCTTTTAACCGATATTGCAAAAGTTATAAGATGCAAACAGGAGTAACAATGTTGATTACTCCTGATCCAACTATAATCAGTAATGGTAATACAACAGTATGTCTGACCAGTCTAAAGAATGCCAACATTGAAGGGGAGTACCATTTCACACAAAGCAATAAATATATTATTAATGGCTAGATGGTGATCTTAACACTGTAAAATGGCAGTCCCATGTAGGCGCCTACTATTTTGATTTCGTCAAGCTACGTCAAAAGCATGTAAGTTTAATAATAATAACTGTTTTATAATTATTGTAATTTTAACATTCTTTTGTCATACAAATTATTTACATATGTCACATGTTTTTTACGTTGTCGAAGTCTTTGTATTTGGATTAATTTTATTTTCATTTATTGACAAATTTGAAACTTCTATGAAAGATTGCACGTGCACAACTTTGACGTAGCAACAGCATTAGAAAGTAACATGATTTGATTGGTTGGATTCCGGAATAGTAGGCGCTTACATGGAATAGCACACGTTGTGAGGCTATGTATTCTGTGGTAGTCCACCATCTAGCCGTAAATGATATATCTATGCACAAAACCCAGCATTCATGAATTACCGCAACCAGTAAAATTACCCATAACCTTGACCTTTGACACTGTGACCCATGAGCAATTCTGGTCTCAACCTACATGCTTTCACCAAGTTTGGCAAAAATGAGACCAAGGAATAGCAAAAAACAGTTATTTGACCTTTGGCCCAATGACCTTGACCTTTCAAAAATGAACCCCTCAATTTTGTGAACCTGCATCTACCCACAAAGTTTGATTGAAATCAGACCAAGGACCTGGGAGGCGTAGAGGAACAAACAAACAAACGTTGCTCGAATTATAGCATGATGTTCCTGGTTTACAGGTCTGTATATCTATACGAGAGTTCTTTTAAATAAAACCAAAAAAAGTTGTTACATTTGTAAACAGGTTTCATTGACTATCAGTCAACATCATGATTGTGGCTTGTGTTCTGCCCGTTGGTTTTATTTAAAAGAACTCTCGTATAGATATAATTTTTATTATTTAATTGTTAATCAAGTTTAACACTAAGATGTTAAACTTATCCTCCACTTACTAAATAATTCCTGTTTCTACTGAGTTTCCCATAAGAATTAGATCAACTAGAAAGTATTAAGAGATCAAATCAACAAAAATCAATAAAAATTGTGACATTGTAGTTTCCAGATGTATCATTTTCATAATTTAGAATTAATATGACTTTAAAGATAGGAATTGAATAATAGTTCAAATTAATCTCTCAGATTTCTGCCATTATAGTCCATTTTTAGAATGTATAATTTTCATATTGTAGAATTTGATTTATCTATTGCATTGTTATACTCTGGTGTGCCATTTTCATAATGTGCCATTAATGTGATTTTTTTTTAATGACAGTTTAGTCTTTTTTAAAATCACCTGGTTAGTTACCATATAGGACAATATAATAGTCCACTATTCTTCAACCAGACTGTGACATCCAATGTAATCAGAGCAGAACAAATATTTTTTCAATTAAAAAAGCGTGGACTCATATTCATCATTTTTTTTTTGGAGAGTGTACAGCATTTGTACTCATTGTGATTCCTTTTAACTATATCAATTTTATATGATGTCAATGAAGGAAGTTGACGTTAATATGGAATTAATGTGAATATAAAGAGCCCAATAAAAATCTCTTCTATTCACCATCATGGCCATTTCCGTCGCTTTCAGAAACTGGTTTGCTGATATCATCAGATACTTCTCGTTAAAGTTCCATTCTTTCCAGAATCCACCAAAATTAAATTTCTTTGGAAATTTACCATTTATAATTTCTAATAATAATAATAGTAATAGTAATAATAATAATTTACTGTTTATTATTTTTAAAGTATTAAACATGTTTAGTTACCCATATGCTTGTTTAATTTTATTCTTGAGTAGAACGGCTAATCAGATGCTTCTCTTTAAAGAGACAGTCCTTCCAAAATCTACCAGAATTAAATTTGTTTGGAAATTTACCTGGTTATTATATCAAAAATAATAGACATGTTTAGTTACCCGTATACTTGTTTAATTTGATTTTTGAGTAGAAAAAAGCTAATAATTATCAAACTCTTTCAGGTTTATTGATCTGCTTTATTTTTTAGGATCCACCCAAAAAGTCAAATTTTATACTTATTTTATTATTTTTTATGTTTTGAAGCAATATAAACATGACAGATCAGTATTATAATAATGAATATGAATGTAAAATATTGACATCTAGAATATTTTAATTTGTTTTGACAATACAGAATTTAGGAGGGAATATGCCTTTAACTTGTGCAGTGAAAGTATTAGGTAAACTCTGCAAAAGAGATAATTTCATCTGCAAGTGCAAAAAAACATGCTTGTCCTACAATTTAATTTCTTTTGCAATTGCAAGTCATTTTAATTTGAAGACACATTGTCCCCTATAAATTGAGTAACTGAACAGATTTAAATTAAAATAGGGTAAACAATATTTCCAAACGGACTTTTTGACAGCAAACAAATAATAAATTGGAAATAAAACAATGGTTTTAATCTTCACATTTTAGCCAACAGACTACATTTATTTACAAAAGGTGGCCTTACAGCCCCATACTAACAGACCTATTTTGGTGGACTAAACACTATCATCAGTGAGCACATTTTAGATAGCTAGAATTCTATTGATACCACTGGAGTATGCATTATTGCTTACTGGTTCATAACCGTGATAAAATACTTGAATAAATTTAAGTAAATTAGGCAAGTGGCTATTAATCGGACTTAAACGTAATTTAAATTAACAAAGCTGTTTTTAAAGGGATGGTTTCAATTCTCCCATTAAAGTGGTATGGGCACCAAGATAGTTACCTGGAAATTGTGGGTTCGAGTCCCAACCGAGAACAACTTGGGAATTTTTTGTGCGTATTCCCAACTGTACTGAATATTAGTATTCAGTACATTTACACATCAGAGATGGGCAAAACAAATTATATTATTTATATTAAACATTTCTTGTTGGTTCCATTATCTAACACAGAAATATTGTATATATTGGTAATATTTATTTTCATTTTTGAGTTTGTTTTACAAAATTAAACTTGAACGATGTAACATAAATACCAAAATTTATGTTACTGCTTAGTTTTAAGTTTTTTTTAAACAAGACACACCCTTTTTTGTTTCTTAGTATCTGATATTTTTTTTTATGAATTCTCATTATCAGTGAGATGTATGTATGTATGCATGAGACAATCAATCTGTCCCCATACGAGAAACTCGGGCATTATGTGTGTAAGTTGGCAGTAAACAAGATATTAAATTCTACATCAAACATTTAAACTGCGCTGATTGGTTGAAAGAGCGCCACGTGATTCTAGCTTTCAACTATTCCAGCTTGCTGACGTCACTTTGCGAAATATGTTACTATTTATCAAGTGACGTCACTTTTATGACGTCACTT
>JAOTQE010021292.1:0-10644 GCA_025631205.1 Nesometra sesokonis | reverse complement strand
CCACGCTGTTGGCAGAAAAATTGGGCGTCCAGTGCGCCATTTTCAGCGTTCCATTCTAAAACACGCGAACCGTCGCGCGTGCTCACTCTTGTGCTATTTATATTCTTTGCTTTTACTTAATCGTTACAACATCACTGATGAAATTCAAATTTCAACAAATGCTGCAAAACATGTGCTAAGTCAGTTGCAAATCAAAAGAAGTCTACTACTCAAGTTACACAGTGTTAAAAAATAGACAAATTACAAATTTTGAAAGGACTTTGGAAACCTAAATCACATAAACAGTACTCGCATTATGGAAATATCCCATAAAAAATAGGTTATAATGATTTTTTTTAATATAGTATCAGGGGCAGATCCAGGATCGGGCAAAAGAGGGCTGATGGCACACTTTCTCAGGTGGGCGTGGTTCCTATTTTGATTTTGACAAGCAAAAAAAAGTAATGTTATTTCCCCATTTTGCTTGTTTTGGTAGCTCGTTTATGTTATACATGGTCCATTTGTCTTTTTTTTATTTTGTAGGGTCAAAATTAGGGGAGTGGGGGGCGCAATTGTGTTTTGCCAGTAATAGTGGGCGAGCACCATTTGCACCCCCTTCCCAAGTCTGCCCTTGTATTCAAACTAATCTATCAAACTCAAAAATTGCATATTCTTTACCAGTTATGAAATGAGAAGTAGACCTATTTTTGAATTAGAACCAATTTTAAACAATGTTTTCCATCCATCAATATTGTATCTTACTGTTGTGAAATTTTTTTTAGTAAGAAACTTTCATCCTGGTGCTCCCTCCTCCTAATTATCTTTTATATAAATTCATCCTTTGAATTATATATACATAATATTTTATAATGCAAAGATATTTAGACATTTGAGTCTATCATATTTATTCAGTTTCCTGGCGACAAGATGTGAATGGCCTTGTCAAGTAATTTTTGCGACTCTATATTTGGAAAAATATAAATTAATTTACATCGTGTCAAAGCAGATATTTTTACCAATTTACGTTGATTGCATACAGTTGCTGTTCTGTTGGTTGGTAGAGGAAGTATCTAATAGGCCATTTATAATCCCACTAGACACCTTATGCCTAATAGAGATATTGGATTATAACTGTGGTAATGGTGGTTAAGTAGTTACCCTTCCATTTTACAGTTCAAGGTTCAAATCAAAGCAAGATTAAACTTGGATTTTGACATTTTAAGATGCTTGTTGAGTTTTCCATTGTTGTTGCAGGAGGAAATTAAACTTAAAGCTCAGTCCAGACTATCAAATTTTATTGACAAAAAACTTTATATATATAAACATATATATGGTCATGATGATGTCATACCATGACCATACATAGAAGTATCATTACCATATATGGATATGATCAAAGTTTTTTGTCAAATAAATTTGACAAAAAACAAATACAAATGTGTATAATTTTCCCCAGTTATATTTTTTAACAAAAACTAAAATAAAACTGGAAGTCTGGCAACCTCTATAATTTAGATTATCAGTGTAAACAAAATATTAAGTTAACACTAATTTCTATTTATAAGGTCTTAACTTTATTAAATAGCAAAAAAATTGCAAAATTGCAAAATTGACTGGACTAATAGGTCTGATTTTTTTTTCAGAAATTCATGAAATGACAAATAAAAATAACCCTTATCTGCCCTATTTTATGGCAGGCTTATTTGCAGTATTTTTGTATGCGGGCATGTATGTTGTATTTTTAGTAGTTTTCAATGGTTTTCATCAAAAATTTTACCCATTTCTAGCATTTTTGCTTTATTTTAGAAGTTTCTAAGGTTAGGTTTTATATTGTTTATTCTTCATGCGTGAGAAAATGCAATATATACGTGCGATGACCAAAATGCGTCTCAATGTGAGAGAGTTGCGCATTATGCATGCGAGTTAGTAGATATATTTGTGTTTTATGAGCAACATATATAACAAACTCCATAAGTTAATTATATCGGCTCATTTCAAAGGATGTAAAAGAAGTACTGTACCATGCCTACTAGCTCAACCTGAACTTGTAAATGCAAGTGTATTTGCAAAAAATATGTCTGGTGCCATGATAAGTCAATGAATTACATAAAAAAACTGTTTGATGTCTTGATTTTTCCTGTCAGGCATGAACCCATCCACTAAACACAGACACAGATGTGATGATTCCTGCTGTAATTAGTATTTTCATTATAGTTTTGGCAATGAGTTTGATTCATTTTATCACCTGTCTACATTAGTATATTGATGTCTTGATCTGAAGAAATTATAATGCAGTACTCTGTACTGAGATACATACCATCGTAATAAAAATTTAATATTTAAACAAAATTATGTCATGTTTATAATTCAATTTTAACTTATTATTTTGCAAACTTTATTCTGAGAACAAACATTGAATAATAATTGAATGCAGCTATGATCATTAATACTCTACTATTTCCCAACTCAATGTATTACTTACAGTAATATGTTGTTTAAAGTTTTTACCATATTTGAAAGTAGACATAATTTATAGATTAGCAGATTTACATTACAGTACGTAGTACTGTAATATCAAATTTCAGTTTAAGAAAATATTGACAGTGAGTGTTATTTGTTCTTTCTAAAAACCATGTAACTGTAATTTCTATGAAAATTAAATTACAAAATAGTGATGATGTAAATTTGAAACTGTAAGTTTGATTACTTAAACTAGGAATTTGAAAGTTATTCATGGTGTAGTAAAATTCAGGAGACAGGTTGTAAGTGCAAATGAGAACCCAATCTATTAAAATGAAATCTTTATCCCTGTTGGGTTCAAGATCCTTTTCAAAGATATGGTAACAATGGGTTTATATTGGTCTTGATGAATTTTGATATGAGAGGTCCCAAGACAATTGCTCTTGCACATAAAGGAATGGAACTTATGTATTCTGCAAGGCATTCATTATGGATCTTTTCAATGGGTGGATTTGGTAGTGTTGGAAATGACATTTGAATTTCAATATAGCATTGGTAAAAGTTGATATAAAATAAAGTTATAGAAGGCATTCATCGCAGATCCTTATCAGTGTCATTGGAAAAACGGTTACTGTGGTATTAAAAAATAAGTTTCTTTACATGAAGGAATGGATTTTATTTATCTGAAAAAAATTATCAAATACCCTTAACAACAGGTTGATTTAGTAGTGTTGGAAAAGATAGCATGCATTAAAGTGGTATTGGGAAAGAAGTTTGCTTCACATGAAGTAATTGAATTAAATCAGAGACTACTAACAATTCATCAGGCATCATTATCTATTAGGCAATTCAGTGTTTTGAAAAACACGTTAAATTTCATTGGCATTGGGAAAGAAAGTTACTTTACATGAAATGATGCAACATTCTGCAAGGCATCCATCACAGATTATTAGCAACAGCTGGATTCAGTAGCTTTGGAAAAGACAGTTGCATTTACAGTGGTATTGGAAAAGACAGTTGCTGTAAATAATGGAATTTATTTATTTAGCAAGGCATTCATCACAGATCTTTATCACAGCTGCATTACAGTGGCATTGGAAAAGAAGGTTGATTTAAATGATGAAATTGATTTCATTCATTAAAGATCCTTACCAGATTCATTAGCTGACTTTTGAAAAAAATAAACAATAGTGCCATGTGGAAAGTTGCTTTGCATGAAGAAACGGAACTTATTCATCAGTTCAGAGATTTCAAGAGGTAATTTAGTAGTACAGTATTAGAAAAGACACTTGCATTACATTGGCATTGTGATGGAATTTATTTATTTTGTGCATTCATCACAGATATTTATCATAGCTGGATTCAGTAGCATTGGAAAAGACTTGCATCACTGTACACTGGCATTAGGAAAGAAACTTGCTTTAAATGATGGAGTGGAGTTTATTTTATTCATTAGAGATCATTATCAATGGGTAGATTCATTAGCTAGCTTCTGAAAAGATTCCATTTGGAAAGGAAGTTGCCTTGCAAAAAGAAATGGAACTTATTTTGCGAAGTGTTCATCAGAGATCCTTTTCAAAGTGTAGATTCAGTAGTGTTAGAAAAAGACAGCTTTGCATTACATTGATATTGAGAAAGATGCTTTACCTTGGACCTTGTTTTTTGTGCAAGGCATTCATTACAGATTTTTATCAACAGGCGGATTCTGTAGCATTGGAAATGGTGGTTGTATTACAGTGGCATTGGGAAAGAAAGTTACTTTACATAAGGGAATGGAATTTAATTTTTCCACAAACCGTTCATCAGAGATCCTTATCAGCGGTAGATGCAGTAGTGTTGGCAAAGGCAGTTGAATTACAGTGGGATTGGGAAAGGAATTTACCTTACATAAAAACATGGAACTTATTTTATCAATGGGTAGATTCAGTGGCGTTGGGAATATCCTGAGGACCTTATTTTTTGTGCAAGGCATTCATCACAGATTTTTATCAACAGGCGAATTCAGTAGCATTTGAAATGGTGGTTGTATTACAGTGACATTGGGAAAGAAAGTTACTTTACATAAGGGAATGGAATTTAATTATTCCACAAACCATTCATCTGAGAGCCTTATCAGCGGTAGATGCAGTAGTGTTGGCAAAGGCAGTTGCATCACAGTGGGATTTACATAAAAACATGGAACTTATTTATTCCGCAATGCATTCATCATAGATTCTAATCAATTGGTGTATTCAGTAACATTGCAAAAACTGCATTACAGTGGAAATGGGAAAGTTGCCTTAATGAAGACTTGTATACTTATTTTTTTCTGCAAGGCATTTATCACAGATCTTTATCAATAGGTAGATTCAGTGGCGTTGGGAATATCCTGAGGATGTTTAAATTATAAATTAGTTTGTAAAATATCCCACTACAGAGCCTGCATAGATTCATGTCTTCTAATTTGTAGGATATAGTAATTAGCTGTATGTTGAATTATAACCAAATGTTGTAGGATGACTAAATTTTTCTTCTGTAAATCAGTGTATGTACTACTGTTTAAAATTTTGATGTCCTCAATTTTGTGTTTTTACTGAAAACAATTTGTTTTGAATGTGAGAGAAATCAATTTAATTATAAAGCAAATAATAAATAAATAAAATTTTAAAAAATGTTAAAAAATGTTAAAATTAATTAAAGCAGTCAAGTTCATAAAGATAGTAACTGCGATTGAGAGATATTACACAGTACTGTTTATTAATATAAAGTCACTATTCATTAAATTAAAAAATATGGAGATTTTTTTATTTTGATGGCTAGTCCATTGGTGCTAAACTTTTCGTTCTAAATATTTGTCATAAACAAATATTTAGAATTATTTTTTTGTTCTAACTAAATGAAACATATTCCTATTTATTAGCAATAAGGGCAAAAACTGACTATTATTTTGTACAAAATATATACATGAACACATTCAATTCTGGGGTTAAACATGCTTTTGATTAAATTATGTATTTATTAGTTTGATTTGAAAGTAAATGTACCATAGCAGAACAACATCTCGGCTTTTGTGCAATTTATGAGATCAACTCAAAAATGACTTAATTAAATTAATTCTTCAAATGGATTGCTTCTACTGAAGGACATTTGAAATGTCAGGGAACTCCACCGAACATTGCAAGATTGCTAACATTCCTTTATTCAGTAAGTAGAAGGAGGTGCTAATACTTTCAAAGAAGACATGCACCCCACCACCTATACAGGGGCAGATTTTTCGGGGGGTGGGGGAGGGCGCAACTGGCAATTGGCGCGCACCCCTATTATCGTCAAAACATAGATGCGCCGGATTAAAAAATAACCATGAAACCCAAAATAGGACGGCTGAACACCAAAATGGGGAATGACCTTTTTATTTCTTGCTTGTCGGGAAAAAATGGCAACCACACCCACCCAGACCAGGAAAAGTGGAAGTAAACTTGAAAAACTGTGGATAAATAACCTTAAATTTATTTTTGCTTGTCACATTCCAAACCATGAATAATCACCAGCATTGTCAAAAGTGTTCCCCATCCCCTTCCCTTCTTATACAAAGTCTTGGATCCACCCCTGCGGTATACAGTTCAAATTATACTAAAAATCTTCTTCAAAAAGTATTGTTTGTCTTGTCAAAATTTGTTAATAATTGTTTCTGCTTTGCGGGTAAATATCATATTTTCCGGAGAGGCATTGCGGTTGAGTTGTTACGTGATGATGTCATTTTTCTCTGGACATGGAGTGTTTGGTGCGACATGCTGGTTTCATTCACTACATAACTGTTGGTAATTGGAGCCCTATTCCATTGACTAGTCAACCCTGCATGCTGAGGTTTAATTATATTCTGCCTATGCTTTTATGGCTTCCAGACACTTTTCAGACTTGTTTTTACAGGTCTAATATTTAGTAATATTTATTTTTAAATCATTAAAATAGATGACTTCATATCATTTTCCATCACATCTTATAATTATTTTTTAATATTTTATAGTAGGCTTACGACTTGGCTGTAAAGATATGTTGTAGGCCTATGCTATTAACAGGGAGGTGTACTTCCCTGCTGTAAATGTAATTAAATCTTAATATTTTCATATAAAACCTTAATTTTTTAACAATTAGCCAACTTGACATTAGCAACATGCTAATTTTGTTAGTTTACGGTTGAAGCGGAGCATAGCTAGCAGAAAGTGTATTTAAAGTAAATTGAAACGAAAGTCACACAATGTTGAGATAAAAGTATACCAAAAGGGCGGATCTAGGACCCACTAAAAGGGGGGAGGGGCTTTATTCTGACGAGCAAAAAAAAGAGGTTATTTTCCCATTTCGATGTATATTTATTTTTGGTTTTTATGTTGAATTTTGGACGCGGTGCCCCTTTTATAAGGGGGTGCGACCATGTTTTGACGATAATAGTGGGGGCGGGAGCCAATTCCCTCCCCTAAATCCGCCCCTGTACCCGACAACTTTTCTTGACAACAAAGTTTGACACACACAAAGTAGATGCACATTATGCATGAGAGTTGCCATGTATACAAAACACAATAGAGCGCTTAATATCAAAGACGACTCGACAACTCCACAATGAGTACTGTAAATAAGCGTGAAGCCCAATTACGCATGCTTAAGTTTTGATTCGGTGTTGCCTGAAACTCTTCATGGATGTAAAAGTTCATAATCTAAATTTATTGGAACACCCGATCTGTTAGTATCAAATGCAAGTAATTTTTATGTTTTTAGTACTTCAGAGACAAAAAATTTACCTATTGAAATTAAATGTAGGCATAATCAATTATTCTCATAAAATTATATGATATTATGTAGATGACTTTCACAGCGATTTACAGGAAAAGAGGTAACATTTGACGTTAAACCCGACAACAAAAAAAGTTTGGAACATTAAAGTTAAAATGGCTTCAAATGTAATTATTTTGTTAATGACCCTGAAGTGCTTGTGAGGCAACATTGTCCATGGAAAGAATTTACAGGTTTTGGACCTAGGAATAAATCCAGCATTTGTTCATTTTTGGGAGTTGTAACGTTGTAATTTGCTTCAGAACATAAAATATACAATTATGTAACTAATATGTAAAAATTGTAGTGTGAACTTTCTTCAAATTTGATTTATTGCAATTTTGATTAGTTGCGAAGGTAAATATATTTTGTACACATCATAGTAAACAGCGGAAATTTAGCGATTTGAATTTTATGATTGACTTTTTAACAAGTCACAACAGAGTTTCAGATCCATGGTTTTTTCAGTAACGATCAATGGGAAAACGGGCTTAAAAAACTCCAGGTTTTGTGAATTTTAGTTTCACAGAGGTTATTTTATTTATGTTGACTGCATTATCCTAAATTTAGTTTAACAATAAAAAGGTGAAAGTAGTAAACAGTTACGTATAGATAATATTTTGTAACTTCCATAAATAACAGTTTCATGAATGTTAGCAGTCTTTTTCACCTAAAAATACATTCCAGCAACAAATGAGTAAATAATACATTGTTTGCCCAGAGGTAGATCTGTGGGCGGTAGTTCAAAGTGCATAGTCAGAGATTTTAGAGACCTTTTATACCAAAAGGTCCACTAATCAACTTCAAGAAAGTATAATGCGTACTCCAAGCAATTAGATACACGCCATCGTGACAGGATTCAATATTTCGACATAAATTATGTCATCATCAGGAATAAATTATAATTTATTCCTGATGATGACATAATTATGTCGAAATATTGAACCTTGTCACGATGGCGTGTATCTTATTGCTTGGAATATGCATTACTTATTATTTTCTACCCTCTAGAGATACCATAAAATTCCATCATTTTTTCTTCACTATAATTAAAAGTTATTATGCTTTTGAGGTTTTCAGTTTCTGCAATATCTACCTTGAGGGCTATTCATACTCTACAGAATGATTGCTTCTGTTCTACAGGTTAACCCTTTCACTGCTGGATGTTAGTCCACCTAAATAAATGTCAAAAAAATACTAAACGATATTATTTCAAAATTATTTTTGTGCGTTAAGGTGGGCAATATGTTGAGCTATTGAGGGAGGGGAAAAAATTAAAAATTTGCATAATGATGATGTCACATGACATAATAGTATCTATTTTTATTCAATTTTTCATCAAATCTGTAAAAAAACAACCTTTTCTTCAAAAAATGGTTATAGGATACATTTTTACACTGAATCATAATGCAGACACATTCTATGAATACAAATATCAAAAGTTTGAACGATTTTCCTCATTTTATAACAAAGTAGACATACATACTGTAAAATCATGAAAAAAAATGAATTTTTCATAAAAACTATAGAGGGCGCATATTCTGGTGATATGCATTTTTTAAATTGAAAATTTGCCATGGATGGTATAGAAACTAAAGAGGGTGGGTTTAGCAATAGCCAAGTATGTTAAAATAATGATTTATCATACCCCGGTAGTACCGGGGACAAGCAGTGAAAAGGTTAATGTCAGTTAGAATGTATCCAAAATTTTACACCTTTATACAAAATCAGATAATTCCAACTCTAGGGACTAAACCTTTGATTTCTGACATCAAAACTCCTACCAATACACCATGAAAACTTGTCATCGTGGGTATGAAATCTAAACACACTATGAAGTGGCTATCTCATACCACACAGCAAATGTGAATGTTACCTAATGAAATAAATTTTGAAGTTACGAAGTATGATCATTATTATTCTTTAGTAAATACCTGCCTTAGTCTTATATTTAGTAGAACACAGTTGATTTGATTTTATTTGCATTTACCTGGAAATAAACATAATTTAAGCTAGGCCAAAATTTGGAATTGATCTAGTTGGCAGATCTAAAGCACTAGTGAATCAGTATTGTCTGTATGGTGGGGCCTATACCATTCATATAGTTTACAGCAAATTTGACAGACCTGTTTAATCCATTCCAGTTTAAATAAACTAACTATAGCTAGTATGAAAAATATCCTTTGATTATGAATGTGTTGCCACTGAAGAAGTTTTTTTTTATTCATCAAGATTACTCAGTGGCCCCTTTACAAGAAAAGAAGTTCAAGTAAATAAGGAAGGAGTATAAATAAGGAAGGAGTTTAAATAAAGAAGTTCAAATAAATAAACTTGAAATTTTTCTTTCGAAGCTTTAACACAATGAAGTATAGGAAATATGGCGCCCTCTCAGGGAAAATTTTCATTTCAAAATATTGATTAACAATAATTGCTAATATATTTTGATGCTATATAAATATATGGTTTAATATGATGAATTTATGCATTCCACGATTAAAATTGTGTAGCAAATGTTCATTTTTATGTAGCGTTTTGCTACGCTACACTGGCGAAAATGTTCCCTGCCTCTATTTATAAACATATCCACGAAACCAGATGCAAATAAGGTTGATAATCCAGTCTATTTAGTTAAGTTGGAATAGGACATAGTCTGTTTAGTTCACTTTCTTCTAAGGGATCATTATTTTGCACATCATCAGGGATGTAGCTAGAAAAATCTAAGTGTGGGCCAGCAGCAATGTAAGGGTGGGTGGCATGATGACTAAAAACATTATTTTTACCTTTTTCAGAGGCTTAGGGTGGGTGGCAGGTTGAATTTAGGCTGGGTGGAAGGTCTTAAAATAAGCTTTATGTTGGGTGGAACACTTTTAGGTGTGTGGCCCCGCCCACCTCCGCCCTGCATAATTACATCCCTGCCTCATGATACCTCAGATTAATGCTTTTCCACATCAATATTAAGATGTTATAATTGGAAATGGTGTTGAGTATCTCTCTTGTGGACCGCTTCCATTGTACCATGATTGTACTGTACATGTCAATGAGTTTAAATTGTAGGGTAACATAGCAAGAGCTATTAAAGGCAAAATCCTATGTCAAAGTTGAATTTAGCTAAATGGTCTAATTTTGTTGACATGAAGACAATATAAATACTTCCTTTTGATATCGTTATTAAATGAGTTTGAATTGTGAAGTGCCATATCCATTGTTGATATGAAGATTATAGGTAGCAAAGCAAAAAGAAACCCCTGCACTATTATGCTTTCCCCCTACGCTCACGCTAAGGTCATATTTTCCTTCGCCAAATTGGCGAAAGATGGCCGATTTGTTTTCGCCAAATAACAAAGACTTTAGCCAAATTTTAAATACGATAAAAACTTTTAAAAGTTATTAAATTTGTCGGTG
>JAOTQE010021281.1:0-10644 GCA_025631205.1 Nesometra sesokonis | reverse complement strand
ATCTGATCTTAATATAAGTGATGAAGATTTCAAAGAGGAAAGATTTGTGTTCAAAAGAAAGAAAAGGAAAACTACTCGGATTACAAATATACAAGGAAACCATTTGGAAAGCAGGTGTAGAAAAAGTACAAGAATTTTCTGCAAAGACCAATTAACTGAGATAAAAAATAAAACCTTTTTGAGCGATGGCAAGCAAAATGAGGATGATGATTTTGAAATAAGAAAGAAGAAAATTATGCAAGTAAAGCCATTAAATTATGTATGGCCAGTTGATAATCCGTTTTTAGGGTGCAGAACATTAAAAGTAGTTATAAACAAAGTTAGTGCTGATAAACAGACTATAATGCTTACTCCGACATATATGAATGCAATAGAGAATCAATTAAAAGAGATACACAGGTTGAGAAATGAAAAACGTAAAGAAAATAGAAGGAACCAATCTGATTTGACATCTCAGGCTAAAAAAAACATTCTTACAAATTCTCCCAAAAGGCGGTATGCATGTAAGAAAATCCAAAGAACAAAAATAAAACCAGCACTTAAGTTTGTTGGGAATATTCCTTCTATTAAAAGTATAAAAGAGAACTTAGTAAACAGTAAAGTAAATGAAACCAAAGGTGAGCTAACCAACAAAATTAAAAGAATTGATGGCAGCAAACTACCTCAAGATGTTCTAGAAGAATCTCAAAAAGCTGGAAAAATTCAAAAACATGTGTCTACTCCAAGAGTAGGAATAAAGTTATTGAAAAGAGATGGAAGTTTGATCGTTCAAGACATTAACTTTTTGGAAAGTTTTAGTGATTCAACTACTGACTCATGTAATTCTTTAAGAAAAAATGGAAACCATAATTTTAAAGACAATCCACCAATAAATGAAAGATGCCAAGTAGAAAGTGGTCGAAAACCATCCAAGTTGTCTAGAAAATTTAATGATAGCAACACTGATGTTAAGAAATTTTCTGAGCAGATGTTTGACACTTTAAATACTGACTGTGATTCTATGTATGAAGATGTTCTTATGTCTCTTGCATATTATTCTCCAGTTCCACCAGAAAATGTCTCCAGCCCACCAAGATCCTGGTCACCAACATTTAGCTTTGATACCCAAGATGTGAATGCACTATCATCCACTACTACAAGTAATTGTGATGATACTAAAAACAAAGTCACAGAAATCTGTATAGGTAAAACAAGTATGCCACCAGGTACAGATGTCAATCAAAAGATGATGGCACCAATATGCCTAGTAAAGAAAATTCCAATAGAGAACAACCAACAGCCTTACATTATTGATTCGTTAAGTGAAGTTGAACTAGAAAGCTCTTTTAATTTACCCAACTCCCAAGCATGCCTTCATCAAAATAAAAATAGCAATTGGACAGCAAATGATAAAGACAACATAGAGATCAGTGCTGTTAATATACCAAAGAACCAACAACAGGTTAGCCTTCCTATTAAACCTAATATAAGTCAAGTTTATTCTGAAGGCATTGGAAGGAACAACCAGCAATTTGATTGTGTTCCAATACAACAAAATCAACTCTCACCAAGTCTGAATACTTTTGCCAGCACCGAAGACAAAGTCACAGATATTTGCTCAGTGGTACCAAGTCATGTTCCTGCAGAAGGCTTTCCATGTACTGAAAACCAGTATCAGCATTGTAGTGTGATTCCACCACCTGCCATTCTCCAGTCACCTATGGTTAGTCCTCCTTACCATTTGTGTTCACCATTGCATCAGCAACAACTTCCAACTGTAATGGAATGCCTTCAAAGCCCATCAATTGCCACTTCGTGTAGTGTTAACTTGCGTAATTCAAACCAAGGGATACATCATGAGCCAATTGCAACAAATGCGTTTTGTGAACCAGTTCAAAAAGCAAATGACAAAGCAGCAACCTGGAGTCCAGTAGCCATTCCAAGTAATTCACTTGGTCCCAACTTTCAAATACCTAAAGAAGGAAATACCTCAAAATCAGGAGATGTTAAATTACTGGCATGCGATTCAGAGTTTGGCAAAATTTGGATTCCAAATAACTCATTGAATTCTAAAAAAAATAGACAGCCAAATGCAACAGTTACTGGAAGACAGATTTTGTCAAATTCTGGGACAGAGTTACCAAATATACCTCCAAGTCATCAAGTCTATAACATTCCAAATACGATACCCTCTAACCATGGATATACTACATTTCCAAGCAGTACTTTGGGATGCACATCAGAAATAACTAGCAAACAGTCCATTGGAAACAAGCCAAGGAATGTAAGAAGAAAGAAAAGGAAGCTAGTGACAGACATATCAGATGATAATTTTCACTTACCGCAAAAGAAACGTAAAACTGACAAGAAACAAAAACCTATTGATCAATTAAATTTACTTGAAAATGTAACAAATTTGCCGAACAAAAATCATGAATTATGTGATCCTAGAATAGAATCATCGACCAATTTAAATGGAATGTCCAGTTTGGCATCTCCTAAAAGTACCAGTCAAGTTATTGGAATTGAGACAACTGCTTTTTTAGACTTATTTCGGGAAGCTATCAAAGAACAAAATAGTGACCCTAAAAACACATTTTCAGAATTGGAAACATGTGTATCACAGGGAGTTAGACATTGTCAAGAGCCTTCAATTCAAAATACTAAAGAATCTAGAAATCTAAAGTCCTACAAAACTCCAGTGCAGAAGACCTTGGGTGTGTGTTTACAAAAATCTTCAGATGCTATCTTACAAAGAACTTCACAAGCTGTCTTGCAGGCACCTGTGGATTCTGTTTTTGCAGACAGTGCTTCAAATGCTTTGTTATCACCACCTTTAAACGGTAATGTAAAGAAAACTCCAGAAAATGTCTTGCTCAAAACTTCAGATTCTGTCATTAAGAATATTTCTCAAGTTGCCCAACAAGCACCTCCAGATGCTTTGAAAAAAACCTTGGATGTTGCCATGCAGAATAATACAGAAATTTCCTTGCAAGTATCTGTAAACAATGTTTTGACAAAGACTTCACATGCTGTTAAGGATAACACAAATGTTTTCATGCAAACAACTTCAAATAATGTTTTGACAAAGGATACAGATGGTGTAAATAAGGATACTTTAGAAGTTTCCATGCAAACATCTTCAAATAATGTTTCGACAAAGGCATCAGATTGTGTCAATAAGGATACAGCAGAAGCTCTCTTGCAAACATCTCCAAAGGATGTTTTAATGAAGGCTTCAGATGTTGTAAGTAAGGATACTACAGAAGTTTCCATACAAAAATCTCCGAATAATGTTTTGAAAAAAGCTTCAGATGGTTTAAATAAGGAAGTTGTATTGCAGACAACTCCATGTTCTGTTGTTCTGCATACTTTAGATACCATTTTACAGAAGATTTCTGAATTGGAAACAAAATCTGTTGTACTGAATCATTCAGTAGTTCTTTCAAAACAAGATGAACAATCTAACCAAACAGAATCTGGTAGACAAAGATTGCATCTCTCAGAAGCTGATAATTACAGTAATGAAAGTTATTTAGAAGATCAACCCTCTGCACCTTGTATACCCCAGTCTATTCATAAGTCTACTAAAAATGAAGATATGACAACTAACCATAATACAGTTGATTTACAGTGTTACAGTGGATTTACTTCAATTACATCTGATTATATAGAACCGTCTCAAAATACTGGAATTGTTTTAGATAGTTCTGAAAATATCTCAGACTCAATGTATTCAACATGTAGTGATAGTAATGAAGAATCATCTAGTTGTCTTTTAGACTCTCAAGGATTCTTACTTGAAGATTCAAGTGTAAAAACTGACAAGGGAGTTGCATCCATATATGGTCAGTCGTCTGTTTGTCTCCATCAACAATCTTTAAAGGATTTAAGCTTTAACCCATGTGATGGAAGCATTCAAAGTTCTCAACACCAATTTCCAAATTCCTCAATATCAAGAGAAGAAGAATTGATCAGATGTGAATCTGGTGACAAAAACATAAATCTTTCAGTAAATAACTCGACAGATATTCTCTACCATAATTCAACATCAGAGACATTGGGTAATGAAATGAGTGTAACTGACAAAAACATAAATATTTCAGTAAATACCTCGGCTGATATTTTCTGCCAAAATTCAACATCAGAGACAATCGATACTGAAATAAGTATAACTGATAATAAACTAATTCAAAAAGTATCAGATTCTGATAAAATGAATAATTCAACCAAGTGTGCTGACATTGAAGAACATATGGATGTTGATAACAGTGGAACAGATTTAGAAATATCACAAAACTTTTGCTGTTCAAATAGGAATGTAGAAGATGAGAAAGGAAGACAAATTAGTAGTATTGAGTCAGAAGTCGTTTCAATGGATTGTGAAACCTCTGTGGATAACAGTAAGGATGAAAGTTATTTAAGATTAGAATCAATCACGCTAAAATCAAATGACACAAATCAGAGTAAAATTAACAGTGGTCAGGAAAAAGTCAGTGAAAGGGAACAATTGAATCAAGTAAATAGTGAAGATAAACCATTGTCGCCATCCCCAAAGAAATCAGATGAAAACATCCAACCTTATCCCAGCCATAGTGTTCCGAATACACCTGAATCTTCTCAACTTTCAAGTCAAGGTTCATTTTCAGAATTTGCTGTTCCTGACACTCCAGAGTCAGACAAAGAGACTCAGGTTAATGATTCACAATCTTTAAAAGTCAGTCCACATCCTACTGAAGAACAACCAGAAGGGCATGTGGACCCAGATGATTTGATAGATGATAAAATTGTGCCAGAATCGCTACAAAAGAAGCAATCACAACATTGTTTAAATGAATCTTCAGAGGATTTTACTATGCTTTCAGTCATGAGCTCTCCAGAGACATCTTGTTTAAAGATTGATGGTGTAAATGAATCAGAACCCAAACCAGAAGGAGAACATGAACCACAAAGTGAAGATTCTGTAATGGAAGATGAAGAATCTGGTGAATCTCAAAAGAAACCACCATCTCAAAATGAACCATCAGAAAAACTGCCTAACAATAAAAACCCTTCATCATCAGCAATTCGTGTGTTGTCAGCATTGAAAGTATGGATCCCACAAGAGATGCCACCATCTAGAACAGCAGTTGTTGAGTCACTTGCAAAGTGTGGACTTAAGGAATTTCATCATCAAGAAGCCTTCTGTCGGATCCCAGCTGACTTACCAGATAAATCAACGTAAGTTTCACTCATAATTCTCAACCTCATCTTTTGGTTTATTCCTCATCTTTCTTTGTAATATTGTTTTCTTTTTAATTTTGGAGCTATGAAATATTTACATTTACCTTTATCAGTATGGTTACTTATGAGACCAATTAAATTGTCTACTACATTTTATCATGTATATTTATAATAGTGAATCCTGAAATTAACATTAAAAAAAACAGTGTGCATCTCGTTGCTTGCAGCATGTATTATCCTAGTCTACTATTATGATTCAATATTTTAACATTAATAATATCAGAAATCATGCTACTATAATTAAATTGTTGAAATTTTGAATCCCGGCACAATGACGTGTATCATTACTTGGATTATGTACTATACTTTGCTATTTGAAGGTGATTAGAGGACTTTTCAAATATCGGGTTTAAAAAGCATGTTAATGCAAATTATTACACAAAATGCTTGTAATACTTTGGTACATCGTTTTTTCATTCAAGCTCCATCAAGGTGGAATCTATTGCTTTTTCTCTTTTAAATTCACCTAATTTACTTTTAAGAAGAATATAAAATACTGCACCATATGTGAACCACAAAATGAGTCACATCGTAGGTGAGATAATCAACAAAATACGATTCATTCATTTATTTTTCTATTGTTTTGTAGGCAAGTTTCTCAAAACCGGGGTTCCATACTTGGAAATTTCAATGCTCATACCTTTGGATCTACTTGTCCAATGGATTTCATTTAAAGTGTAGATTACCGCTTATGTTATGCTCTATTAGAAGGTACCAATAACTAAAATGTTGGATTTTCCTACCATGAGACTCATTTTGTGGTGAGACCTCACATGTTTCAGAAGTGTTACTGACTTTGTAATTGCCTCACCAAGCACCTTGAAAATTGTTTTCTAATTGTCTGTTTTTTATTTATTTAATTAACAGATTTTTTTTCTGTTTTGCTTCTTTTTTAGTAACCAACCATCACATCATAACAGAATCAAGTCACTTCTTGCCTCCGAGTATCCAAAATTCAAAAGCCCAATATCAGACAATGGCATTCAACATTGGAGAAAGTCCTTGGTACATTCATTTTCAGACATGCCATCTGTAAGCCAAGAGTTTAACAGTAGTTTCCAACTGGTTGATGAGATTGAGAATCGACCAGAATTAAGAGCTCTTACTCTGGGTAACAAAACTCTTGTAATAACTCCCTGCAAAGTGCCATTATCGCGATCAGCAGTTGAGAAATGGTTGAAGGATAAGGAATTAAGCAGACAAAATAGAAAAAGGAAATTGGATGACATTGAAGCAAAACTTAATGAACATAACACTGACATTAACCCTCCAAAAAATGTGTGTGAAAACATGGTAGATGATAAAATCGGGGAAACATCAGTTTTGTCAACTTGTCAACCAGAATCTAACCTGGTCAACACCCCAGTATCATTGAAACAAAAAACAAGGTTATCTTCAAACCAACTACAGCACAGTACTCCACTCAGAGAAAGTAGTAAACTCCATCAAAGTTCTTGTACCTCACTTGGAGGCAGTAATACACCCCATCAAAGTTCTTGTATCCCTGATGGATCAAGTAGTACACCACAAAGTGGAGCCAGTACTCTCAACATAACAGAGTGTACACCCATTGTGAAAGTGAAGGCTTCAAGATTGTTAGAGAAGGACAAATTGAAAAATCAAAAATTAGACATGCAAAATTTGGTAAGCACTTGTTTAATTTTTATGATTACACTATAAATAGAATTTCATTTTCTCTATATTTTAGAGAATAAATTGGAACTTCTTTTTCTTATATCAAAGAGATGAAGGCCCACGCACACATCAATCAGTGGTGCGTGGCAACAGTAACTCGTGCCACTGCTGTAAGCTAATGTGCGGTGAAATTTTGTGTGCCGTTAAATTTTGTGCGTCAACGGTGCATTTTTCATATTTAACAGCTACTCAAGTCGTTGGCTTATGTGCACGGTGGTCATAAGCTTTACTCTTAAACAGTTTATATGGAAACAGGTCCGCGTTGCCAAGTGTTTTCATGCGCTAATTTATAATGTTAAATCTACGCACAGGCATTAAAGTATAACTCATGTGAACACATACAAATACGGACTGGTTGCCATATAGACAGCTTAATTGTAAAGCTTGCAACCCCCGCATATGAAAGCCAACGGCACCAGTAGCTGTTAAATATCAAACATGTTGAAAACCTTGTCATGTCCTGCTGCCTGAAACAGATGCTACATTCTGCTGTCCACAGCATGGAATGTGTGGACCAGTATTGGCGCACAAAATTTTACCACACGTAGGCTATTACCTTACGGACAGTGGCACGAGTGACTGTTGGTGCATGCCATTGCCTTGTGTGTGCGGCGGCTGCAATGATTATTTAGGTGTCCAAGTGCTTAGATGCTTCTTTTGGTTTGCCAGTTTTTACTCAAAATTTTAATATTCAAATGTTTTCTTACCTTCAGGAAAGTTTTGCTACACCGGTTGCCAGGGCAGCTTCAGATTTGTCTGAAATTGATGGACCAACACCTAAAAACACGTACGGATTTAAAGTAAGCCAGCACAACTTAAAAGATGCCAAATCAGTAAATGAGGTATGTCTGTTAGAATTTTGTATTAGTGATATAAATGATAATGATTATTTTAAGCAAATGTTGTTTCAGAGAGGGGATTGCCAGTCAACTGACATAAAATAAAGCAATTAAAATATGCAAATTTAACACTTTCTCTTAGTGATTGGACAGTACACCTGGAGACAATAAATAAAATAAATAATTTGACATAGCGCACCTGTGAATGCTGTGAACATTAGTTCACACATTAAATAACTTTCTTCTCCCTAAAGGGTCATGTCCTGCTGCCTGAAACAGGTGCTACATTCTGCTGTCCACGGCATGGAATATGTGGACCAGTACACCGGGGTACCTTCTACTCATCTCGAAAGATGCACTGCACTCTTTTAAGTGCACACAAGCCATTTTATGCACTAGGCCTATGGTTTATAGTCCTTATTTGAGAAGAATTGTTCAACCACTGATCCATGGCGCGAGTGGCCTCGAACTCGTGCAGTTGTTTTTGCTATGGTTCACGGTTGACTCACATAATTCTATCTTTTTAGGTGAGTTTATTTTGATTTCCACATACAAGCCATGTTGTACATGGAACCAGTGGATTAACTTTTTGTAATAAAGAAGATTTTAACTTGTATTTATACTGTCCAACCGGAACATGAGTAAAGCTATTCTGTGTATTAGCACCAGGGACCATAGATCACCATGTTTACTACTGTACAACCATATTCAACTGAACTAAATGGTACTCACATGCCAGCTCTACGTGATGTAGTTATGTAGTAACGTAATAATGCGTTATGTTGCTTGCAAAATAGAAAGAAAAGGTACTATTTGAATGTTTAACTTGTTAATCTGTAGAGGCAACACATCACGGTGATGAGTCTGGAAGTTCACTGTCGATGTCGTCTGAACTATCGTCCAGATCCGGAAGCAGACGCCATCTTTGCAATATTCTACTGTATTCAGTCTGATACATCACAAGACACTTCAGAGAATGTAACTGGGGTCATAACCCTTGACCCTAAGGCAGTGATTGATGGAAATGGAGAGAGTGCAGGAAAGAGGTCTTTTCTTGCCAGAGCAGGTATCACAGAGCTTAAGGAACAAGTTGTTGGATCAGAACAAGTGATGTTTGAAGAGATTGTAAAAGTTGTTAGGAGGTAATAGATGATTATATAAGAAACCATTTATGAAATATAATTTTTTTTTAACGTATTGTCTTCACATTCTTAGAAATGTTAAATGCAACCATATGTGGCAGAGCCAAGCCAAAGAAGGCATAAATCACAAATCTAGTTTTCTGTAATAGGTTGAAATGAAACAAATGGTCAGTTTTTTTTATATGTTATTTTAATTTTAAAAAACATACAGGCTAAACATTCAACTTTCTTACTGCATTAAAAATTGTCAGATATTATGATAAAAAAATGTTTAAAAAATTCAGTTTAAAATGACACTGCTTAGTCAATGTATGCTGGTAAGCAATTTTCAGTTGCAGTTTTTTTTTCAAAACTTACATTTTAAATGTTTGAACTTTGATTGTTAATAACTTCACATGGAAACATCATAAGAAACTAATACTTTTGCATGTTAAAGATAATAATGCTTAGTTTTATAATCTATAAATAAATTTTCAGTTTTTCGACTTATGCCTCGTTTGGCTTTCCTCAGCCACATATTGTTAATGCAACAACTTTAGAGACATAAAAAGAATTTCAATTCATTTTTAAAATAGTATTTTAATGGTGAGTGTTCACTGCTTTCTGCTCACATACTGCAAACCAGATCATGTCTTAACTAACTCCTATTAAACAGTAATTATAGATACTTTTAAATTCAATTCAGCTTTCTTGGTCATAATAGAATTTACTAAATAACAATAAAATATATATTAAAAATGATGAAAATTACATCCAATAAAATCTAAAAAACTTGTAAAATGTCTGCAGTGTTAATAGCATATAAAATAGGACAAATTTTATTTTTTTTTAAATGCAATAGTTCTCCTTTATTTTACAAATTAAAAAAAAGCGTTTACTCTATTTTTTATTAAAATTTTAATTGACAAAACTACAGCGAAAATATATAATTTCAATACAAAGTTTAATAAAAATAAATAGAAATTTCCAGTCTTTCATGGAACCATTTTCTTTATTTTAAAGTGTCACAAACTTTCTTTATATACAAACAGTCTCACGAATTGTGTATGTAAATTTACATACCACTACACAAAACTACTCATGTACATTTAAATACACAGTATTACCAAACTCACAGTTCAATGATTAATTTATATGTAAATTACCACCAACTTTGTCAATTTGTATGTGACATAAAGAGTTAGTCAAAATGAGATGATTTTATTACATAATTTCAACATAATATACTTTTCCCTTGAGCACAAAGAGGCAAAGATGCAGTTTGTAAATTGTCTATGATTCTGTGTTTCAGATATGATCCTGACATACTAGTTGGTTATGAGATCCAGATGTTGTCATGGGGATACCTCATTCAAAGAGCTGAATTCCTTACAATTGACATTTGCTCTCAATTATCAAGAATTCCAGGTACATTGTCATTAGATTTATATAATTAAATTTTAGCTGATTTTTTGTTAGGATTTTGTGTAACATCAACAGCAAGCTTTCTCACCACTTACAAGATAAGAACTATGTCATGTTTTCTAAGCCAAATCTCATTTTGATGGTTAGGGAGTGGTGATGTTACTGTAGGATGATAACTATGTCATGCTTTCTAAACAAAATCTCATGATGGTTAGGGAATGGTGATGTTACTGTAGGATGAGAACTATGTCATGCTTTCTAAACCAAGTCTCATTATGAGGCTTAGGGAGTGGTGATGTTAC
>JAOTQE010021270.1:0-10644 GCA_025631205.1 Nesometra sesokonis | reverse complement strand
GTGCGGGTATGTTTTAGCATGGACAACCAGAGAGAGAACCTGTAAACATTTCCTAAACACCCCTATTTCGGGCAAAATTATTCATCCTAAAGTCGTTTTAATTGTCAATAACTAATTGTCTCACTTAATTAGTTGACTGGTGTTCATTAGTTGGTAAAAATTAGTACCAAAGTATGGCCAAGCATAAAACACCGTTGAGTAAAGAATCTAAAGGTTACGCGCAATTTACTAAAAATACCCCTTACGTGAATTCATATATAGATACACTATAATAGTCCAATCGACCTTCTGATTAGGCTATCTGGTAATAACACTTTCTGTACAAAGAGTCCCCACAGATTTCAGCTGAATTTTACGCTTTTCAGCTGTATTCGCAGGTCAGCTGATATTCAGGGACCCTCATTAAAAATACAAAAAAAACATACATTCTACTACGCTATAGGGCATGGACCTGAAAATGACATAGAAAGTGAATTCCGTGAGACACTAAATAGGCATTGAAAGATAGTCAACATATATCTATATTATGTATATTTTGTACTTGATCAAATTTGTTCGACTTTAGTCAAATTTCAAACATATCAGTAGTGTTAATTGAAAAAAAAGGTAATTTATCACTTGACTACATCCCTTCATTTAATTACAGTGTCTGACGCTTATAATAAAGAGTAATTAATAGCGTACAGAAATGAAAACACAATTTATTATATTTGTGTAAATCATTAAAATATCAAAACTATTATTTTCTTACTTGTAATATAACACTTAATCATAAATAATAAAGTATGTTTAGTCACAGACTAATTATATCACAAAGTAATAATGTTGTTTTAGAATCTTTAGTCTACTTAGTATCTTGATAAAAACATAAAACTATTACTTATCTTATTATGTTATTCATTACATATTTTTATGACAACATAAATCAGTGCACTGGAATTCAAATCCTAGACACTCGCCTATTAAACCATTCATCGGTGGAAAGAACCAAACTACAGATAAAGTACCTGGATCAAGTTCCAAAAAAATTTATTTGGAACAAAAACATGATCAACTGAACAAATACACGACAAAATAGGGGCAAGCAAGAAGGTACAAGTTATTAAAATAACTATGGGATGCTCTGAATATAGTCGAGGGTCGGGATGGAACAAAAAATTGAACATTTTAGTAGTAGTTCCGGTCAATCGCAGACTATGACTGCTTTCCATGAATAAATTTTCTCCAGTTTGTTCGATCACCAGCCAATTGATACCAGTTATCAGTAAGAATTGAAATATCCTTCAGGTTCTTTTTAACAGTGTCCTTGAACCTCATTTTTGGTCTGCCACGGTTTCGCGAACCTTCAGATAATTGCGATAACAATAATTTCTTAGGTAGTCGAGCATCGTTCTGCATGGGCGGCGGAATAAGAGGGGGGGGGAACGCGTCTCCCAGTGATGACTCGAGGGTGGAGATGAAATTTACATCAACTACAGGGTTAAGTAATACATTGCTGCAACCCTGTAATCACAATAATTATTGGTAATAATCACAATAATTATCCGTTTTTAGTATAAATTCATATTAAAATATATATATATATACATATTAAAAAATAAAATACAAAAACAAAAACAAAATTGATAACACTGAAATAATATATATTTTCAAATTATACATAAATATAACCCTTGTTAGGTACTCTCAACATAATTAGTTAAAAAAAACGTTTAATAAAATAAGTTGAAGTTAGTACAGTCTATCGAGAATATTATGGTAAAATTAAGGCCAATCCATCAGTATTTCTACACTTTTCATGAAACTGGCATAACCGGTCCACATTATCACCAACTCTCAATAGGTAAACCATACCGATGGAAACGTTCTGTTTCATTAATATGTTTCTCTGTTTTTCTTTAGGACACAGTCAGAAAATAATGGTTATAATCATACTGATTTCGTCGGTTTTATGTGGTCATATTTTGTGCGAGACGGTGCGATGTGGTGATGCGTTTAGAACAGCAATACGGACAGTCTGCAGATCAAAACGTAATCACAGTATTTTAGAAAAAGGTATACTCAATTATTGTATTATTTAAATCTAATATTTGTCAATACAGAGCTGTCCATCGTGATTCAAAACTTACCTCCACCAACGAAGTTGGCGAGGTTATGTTTTCGGTTCTGGATATTTTTATATGTTGGGTGTGTGTGAGGGGGTGCTTGCGTGTGTGTGTCTGTGAACAGCTTACAAGTCAAAAGACTTGGAAATTGGCCACAATTTTCCTTTACTAATTCTCGAGCTGATTAAATTTTGAATAGTAGGACATGATGAAAATGGAAGAAAAATGTTTTATTAGTTACTGGTCGAAAACGAACATCCCAATGACAAAATCCTTTAATTTCGTTCAAGCTAAACTGACTTTTCATAGAGCCAGATTGTTATCCTTATTGTAAAACAACCAATCGCCACTGTACATTACCTTTTCGGTAAACACGCTTACCTTCCAATCTGAAATTCCCAAGATGGAATCCACGTTTATCTGAGTTTTCCGAAGGGATAATGTACCCTCAATCTCTTTTTAAAAATAGGTGTAGGCCTATATGTGTGCCTCCGTGAAAAAGGGTCAGGTGATGTAGTTCAGGTGCGAGAGGTCCACCATTTTGTAAAACAAGATGGTGGACAGGCCTCGGAAACACAACTGTTTAAATTAATGATACAATTTTTTATAAAAGTTAGGCGCGCTCAATTACCTACATCGTACCCAGTGGCTTCACAATCACCATAAACGCAGCAATGCAAATGGAAAGTATCGCTGGACTCTCATGTTAATCTATAGGCCAAAAATGAAAACCATCCTTCCACTTAAGCACAAAGCTTTATTGTGTTTTTTCTGGTAGCTGTTAAAATAAGCTTTCGAAATCTTCCCGTTTGCCATTGAACTGGTGGTGGGTGTGTCAACCAAAGCAGTTACCATAACAACATAGTGCATATATATCTCAACAACTAGAATATTGTTTTTGGTGTCGAACAGTTCGCAATAGTCATGTTTCTATGCAACCTAATGGAAAATTTCGCCACAAATGACTAGTAACTGAGTTATTGATCATTGACCTTTATAGCAAGTCTAACCCTAATTTTCACCTATAATATTAACACAGATCTTAAAACCATTGCAACTAAGAAGGACTTAGGAGTACCTTTGATGTAACTTAACTTAACACATTGCTGACATAACCAAGCGGGCTAACATTAAACTTGGCATGATTAAGAGGTCGTTTCACTATTTAAAAACTAAAGAATTTATGAAACTGTATAAGGCTATCGTTAGACCTACCTTAGAATATTGTAACGTTGTGTATCCTCCAATGTTTAAAAAAAAGAAAAAGATATGTTAGAGAAAGTACAGCAGCGCGCTACTCATATGTTTTCTGAGTTTAATCATGTGCCCTATCATGATAGATTACGTGCATTGGATCTTCCTACTTTGAGTTTTTGAAGGATGAGAGCCGACGTTCTTCAGACTTCTCGAATAGTTCGTGGTTTTGATAATGTTCCCATGGATATTTAAAAAAAAAATAATACTAACACGAGCGCTATGGGGCATTCGTATAAAATAACTCAAGGCTAGGAGCTTTCTCCAGACGCAGTGTAGGCCCATGGAATGTCCTTACCAATGATGCGGTAAACTCCACTTATATTAATATGTTCAAGTCGTTTTTGAATAAATGTTGGTCTGACCACCCAACAAAATTTGCACCCTATGTCTAAGTTTTTTGTACATCGACGGACTTATAAGCACGTATGCTTGGTATCTGTCTCCCAGGACTTTTGTTGAAGGATCTGGGACTCATATAAACAAGTAATTATTTTATGCAGTTTATATCTCGGTAACAACTTATCACAGAATATTTGTTTTGGTGTGACGATGCAACGACCCTCACTCGACAGTGATTTAGTTCACTTTTGAGGTGTCCTGTCTCATGCCTTGTTTTCTTCTTGTTATGTATTGTATTGTTGGTTTTCTGTTTAAGAGACGAATAAATGAAATGAAATGACCATATTTCTATCCAAAATAATGAAGCATTTCGTCACATATTTACCGGAAATGGAATTGACCTTTGACCAATATTGTATGTATTTGTATTTAACAGTTTATATCTCGGCAACTACTGGACATAGAGTACTTGTTATGATGTCAAATTGATCGCAATAAGAATAGTTCTAAGTAGCCTAATAGAACACGTGGCCCAAAATTATTGAAAATGGAGTTATTGACCTTTTACCTGACTATTTCATGCTTTTGAATTAACAGTTTATATCTCGGTAACTACTAATCCTAGAATGTTTCTATTGATGTCAACCTTTTCCCAAAGAAACATATTTCTGTGAGCCTCATGGAATAGTTTGTACAAAAATAACTGAAAATGCGTTACTGACCTTTGACCTTTTGCATTCATTGTTATAGTAGGTATAGAATAGTAGGGAAGACATCACACTTCGCTTAAAAAAATGAGACACGTTCGAGTTAGGGCGCCTGTTATGTCCAGTAGTAGTTTCCAGGTTATAGTTGACAACTGGGTGTTGCTGGATGTAGGTAGTTGCCAGCTGGGTTTTTAATTACTGGGTGTTGGCTGGTTTTAGTTGATAATTCTGTGTTGCTAGAGGGTTGTTGGCTAGTTTTAGTTGATAAATGGGTGATACTAGATGGTTATGGCTGGTTTAATTGATAATTGGGTGTTACTAGAGGGCTGTTGGCTGGGTTTAATTGATTGCTGGGTGTTATGGTTGCTGGCGGAGGTCGAGTTAAGGCGCCTATTATGTCCAGTAGTAGTTTCTAGGTTATAGTTGACACCTGCGTGTTGCTGGCGGTAGGTAGTTGCCAGTTGTTTTTTTTTATTACTGGGTGGTGGCTGGTTTTAGTTGATAATTCTGTGTTTCTAGAGGGGTGTTGGCTGGTTTTAGTTGATAAATGGGTGATACTAGATGGTTCTGGCTGGTTTAATTGATAATTGGTTGTTTCTAGAAGGTTGTTGGCTGGTTGTAGTTGACAAATGGATATTGACAGATGGGTGTTGGTTGGGTTTTGTTAATAATTGGGTTTGGGTGTTGGCTGGTTTCATTGATAATTGTGTCGGTATAAGGTGTTTAACCAGTTTGATTAATAATTTTGAGTTACTAAAGGATTGTTGACTGGGTATAGATTATAACCTGTTGTAAATAGAGGATTGGAGGTTGATTTTAGTTGGTAATTATATTGCTACGTTGGTGTTGCTTCCCAGTTGTTGTTTCCTAGCCAGATATTGGACATTTACAGAGATTGTAAAACACTTGTCAGGTACGGTATGATATACAATCCCAGAGTTATGAAAATTAGTATATTTCCTCTCCATCGAGGTCCAGTTTCAGTGCCTCGGTATGGGTCGGGGTTCGAAGCACCTTGCGCACTGATGATCTGCCGTAATTTTTATTGATTTAACATCTCTTAATGGAAATTGAAACAAGATTAGCAAAATATTGGAGATATAGATGTTGAAGGCTATAGATGGATATGGAGTAGGAATCCTTCTGGAAAAAGAGTATTCAAAGAAAGTCATAGGAATCAAATGTATGAATGATAGGCTTATGATGATTAAAAATAACCGGAAATTTGTATTTTTAACATTTTACATTATTTACATAATTTGTGAATAATTTTGTTCAATTCTTTCTATATATACTTTCTATATCATGACAAATAATGTTCCCATAAACTTCGTTTTTTGTCAAATTGTTTAGAATATGGAAGTTTTTATTCGCTCTGATGCAAACTTTTTTCTATAAAATGGCCGCAAATAATACTTTTTACTTTTGACCTATTTTAATGGATGATCTGTAACTTTGTATTCAGTAATTCTAGCAACATAACGTTAGTTTTAAATTGTTTTGAGCATACACATTTATATTTTCCCTAATGAACGGTTTTCTTTAAAAAAAAATGGCCGGAAATGGTATTTTATACCTTTGACCTCAGTTCTCTGATTTTTTCATAGGTTTGACATATTCCTTGTGTATTTTCTAAATCTTTGTAAATAATGGTCGTAAAAACTTCAATTTTGTGTAAAACTGTCATGAATATACATGTGCATTAATGGGTTTTTTATGTAAAGTGGCCGCAAATAGCACATTCAAAGTTTGACCCCATTTTAATGTAGAGCCTGTGAGTTTGTAATTAGTAGTCGTCGTAGTAACTTGATTTTGGCTTTAAATTGTTTGGAAAATACATATTTATATTTGCTTTACTGAACATTAAATATTTTTTTTTTAAAATTGGCAGAAATGTTATTTTTCACCTTTGACCTCATTTACCTGATTTTCCACAGGCTTGACTCCTTCTATACTTTAGGTCTATATCTTGGTAACAGCGGTCATATAAACTCCACTTTCATGTAAACTTGTAAACTTCATGTAAACAGAATACACATATTAATAATATGCCCTGATGCAAACTTATTTGTAAAATGGCCACAAATAGACCTTTTGTCATTTGAACCACTTAATTTAGGGTCTAAACCTTTGTAAGAAATTGCAGCAACTTCATTTTGGTCTTAAATTGTTTGGAACATGCTCATTTATATTTTCCATAAATAACACTTTTCTTCAAAAACGGTATGCAAGGATATTTTTGACTTCACTTATTAGATTTTTTCATATGCTTGACTCATTGCTTATGTACATAAACTTCAGTTTTGTGTAAAAGTGTTCAGAATACGCATCTCCTCTAATTCAAACTTCTCTAAAATGACTGCAAATTGTATTTTTAACTGTTGAACCATTTAATGTATGTATATAACCTTGTAACCAGTTGCAGCAATTTGATTTTGGACTTTAAATTAAAAATTAGACAAAGTAAAGTTCACATATTCAGTAAAGTAATGGGTCTATATCTAGTTAATTTAGTTTTAATACACACGGAAGTTCAATATGTATATTCTGTTTATTGGAAAAATTGTACCAATAATGACAAGAAACCTGGATTGTTTTACCGTTGACTGACCTTAAATATATAAATACTATAATAATAACATACCTTATTTTTGATGACTTATGTTACAATCTCTTATACCCTATAACCTTAGACCAATACTTTTTACATAAGAAGATGAGATCAGTGGTTAATATGAATATGTAGGTCGTACTGGAACAAACATTTTCATTGGAGTGTATAGAAATACGCATGCTTTATACAAGTTTGGACCAAACTTGTTTCTACGACTGTTTGCCAAGATGTGTAAATTCTATGTATAAGGTCAAAGGTAAAGTTCATTAGAGTGAATGGAAATAATATGAATATTCTAAACAACTTAATACTAAAATAAATTTAGATGACTATTAATTATTTGCCTATAGATAGAGAAAGTATACGAGAAATGGGCAATGGTATGCAAACATCACGTAAGGAATGTAAGGAATTGTAATACATCAGTCAAAAATATTTCCAGTAATGTTTAAGGAAAATGTTAATTAGAGCATATGTGAATTAAAAAGTTGCAGACCATATATACGAACATGTTCAAAGGTTAAAGATTTTATTTGTGGCCATTTTATAAAAAATTCTGAATTACAGCACATAGAACCATGCATATTCTGAACAATCCAAAAGAAGTATACCGTAGTCTATGTCACCACTATGTTATATACCCTACGTTGAAATGGGGTCAAAGGTTTATAAGAGCGCATAGTAACATGTGTATTCTGTTTAAATTTACATAAAAGGTAAGTTTGCCAAGTTATGCATAAAGTATAGAAGGAATTGGTCAAACCTATAAAAAGTCAGGTAAGGTCAAATTTCGAAAATACCATTTCCGGTCATTTTTGAAGAAAAGTTTTCATTAGGGCAAATATAAATATGTATGTTCAGAACAAATTAAGACCAAAATTAAGTTGCTACGATGACTAGTTACAAAATGGGGCAAAAGGTCAAAAGTGCTAATTGCGACCATTTTAGATTAGAGCAAATAGAAACATGAGCAATCTGAACAGTTTGAAACAAAAACCATCTACGACCAATGGTTCTCTTGGAATGATTCACTATGCCCTCTAAGGTCATTGACCTTTGATCCTAGATATATGGCTAACGCAGCATCTAGAAGGCTGGAAAAAATTGTAAATATCCACAAATAAGCCTACAAAAAATACAAAATACTCTTTATTACAATTTTTAGGGTTACAAAAGATAAAAGTCTGTACTAATGTGAGATTTTAATGCTTTAGTAGGAGAAAACAGGAAGAAAAAAGAGATGGTCAATTTGGTCTTGGAAAATAAAGCGAAAGAGTATATAAACTTGTAACATTTACCAAAAATCACAAATTTGTAATATGTAACATTCAATTTTAACAACCATGATAGACGAGTATAACGGACGTCATACAAGGTGGGAGGGAACGATATCAATTCGAATATATAATGCCATTATTTGGCATTAAATGGTTAGGGAAAGATACCGAAATTCAGTTACGAAATTAGTTGGAAAAGTAAGAAAAAGGTGGAATTTGCACGCCTTAAATCATAACTATATTTTAGAAAAATTCAAAAACCAAAATGAGACAGAAATAGTCAACAATGAGGAAGGAGACGTTGAACTTAAATGGAAACATATAAAGAAGGTAATCACTGCCAGTGCAACAAAATATGTTAAATATATAAAAGGACAAAGACCAAAGAAACCATGGATTACAGATGAGATGATAAATAAAATGGAAGAAAAAAGAAAACGGAAAAGTGAAAACACAGACTGGAGACTGGATTAATAACAAATGTAAAGAAATAGATAATTTACAGAAAGCTTGGTGAAGTGATATGTCATATAATGCAGTAAACGAACTTGAAGGAATTAATAACAAAAGACGAAAAAGTACTAATGGAATTTTGGTTAAAGATGGAAAATTACTAATTGAACCCAATGACATTAGAAATAGAATAAAAGAGTATATTGAAGAATTGTATGTCGCATCAGAAAACAACTGAATATCCTTTAGAAGAAGAAAGGAATATAGACGATGATTGCAAAGGACCATTTTTTTAAAGAGGTATACAAATATTACATGAAAGTAAAGCTGAAGGAATTGATGAATACATGCGGAGATTTTAAAACAACTAGAAGTAGCTTTATCAGAAATCACAAAACTTACAAATTTAATATACATATAAGGAAAATGGTCAGATGAATTTTTATAAAATCTGTTGTAATACTTTTAGAGAAGAAATGCACAAAGTTGAGAAGAACACAGGACTATAAGTCTAATAACACATACATCTAAAGTAGTACTAAATGACAGATTAACAGCAAAACTTGCAGAATATATTGGAAGAGACCAATTGGGTTTTGTTAAAGGTCGAATTACCAGATATGCTATTGCTGTTTTGCGTGTGATTTGAGAAAAATCTTTAGAAAATGATAATGAATTATACTATTTTTTCGTTGATTACGAAAAAGTGTCTGACCGCATAAGATGGGACAAATGGATCTGAAAAAAGATTGGTGTTGACTGCCGAGACACACTCTTGATATGGGAGCTGTACATAAATCACTCAGCAATGATCATGATAGATTCGGTGTGTTCCCAGTTTTTGGCCGGACAAGAAAAAGGGTAATTTGTCTATTTTCTGTTGATAGCTATCTTCAAAGGCTTATAGCATATAGTACTAATATTGTTTAGGAGCAGAAGTGGTGTGGGGAATAAGAATCCCACGACCCCACCCCCCTAAATCCATCGCCGAGTTACTTTGACATTCTAATAATTATCCTTAATATGCACACGTCGTTTCAATTATTCAGGCAAGTGTCTGATGTACTGTTGATCAGGGGCGGATTTTAGAGGGATCCACCCTGAAATTGACTTAATAAATATATTATATATATTATATGGCTGTAAAGACAACAGACTAGTAGATATAAATGTAATGTACCTGTGTAGGAACCCCAAGACGCACAACTGGCATGTTGGTGTAACTAGGAGCAGGCGGCAAATTTTTGAATATACGTATAATTATGATGAATAATGACGATGTTATTTTGGCAAAACTTTATTTTGCCAATTTTGCAACCCCTATTTGCTCTTGAAAAATCCTGGTAATGTAAAAAAAATCACGTTGGAATGATGTTTGGTCAGACGAATCAATGTAACGGAATACATGGCTGCAGCAGTTGGGTTTGCTGTGTATTGGTGTGTTGTTTTCTTCAATTGAAGACATCCTTCAGTTACGTTAAATTGACTTTAAATGTTTTTAATGTTTAAGAGTGCCATTTCCGAGCATCAACAATGGTATATTCTAAAATGTTCGTTGTGCCTATATTCAGCAACGACCATGGTGGGGCTGAGGTAAATTACGATCGCGCACAATGCACCCTCATGTCTTGATCCGCTCCTTAAGGGACCCCTTCAGTGACAATCCTGTTTACAGGCTTGAGAGGTGTCACATTAAAATGGTTAATATTTCATAAACCAAATCCAACCGAAGTTCCCAATACGTTTACAATATATTATTTTACGTATCTCTTCCGAGATCCGGGGCCACCATTTTTGCACAGTGGGGATTGTATCTTTCAGATCTTCGGTCATGTCTCGAAACCACATACTAGTGCTGTATTGTAGAGTTTCATTAGACACAGTTTGAGAGA
>JAOTQE010021259.1:0-10644 GCA_025631205.1 Nesometra sesokonis | reverse complement strand
TTCGCAGCCCGACTGTACGCATTCGCTCACTACAAACCGACACAGGCAAAGTTTTCGTTATTATTTAATCCTTTTTTTGTAAATAATTGTTGTGTATATGTTATTCCATGTTGTTAGAAATTAAAATACTTAAACCGAACTACATCTTAGTCCTATATTTTATTCCAAGTGAGAAATCGTATCATAACACATTTAAAATTTGAAAATTGTTTATCCATATACATTGACCAAGCAAGGTCATTTTAAATTGCATTTTTAGATCATATATCTGAAAATTGTTAAGGTAGTATGAAAGGTAAATTTATGAACTGTATATTTTTGAAATAAAATAAACTTTGGAAAAAAAATGACAATTTTTAAATTTCTGCCTTTTGTGGAAAACTAGAATTTGCGACTTATGTCTCATTTGGCTTGGCTCTGCCACAAATAATTACAATACTGGCCATAACTGAAAGCATCCAGGCAGTTAAATCTACTATTAAGATCTTGGCATTTTGAGGAATAATAAATTGTTCCTAGATGGACAGTCTTTTTTACAGATATAAAAAACATTATTAGATTTTTATTACAATAGTGTAGTGCTGTCAGGCAAAATATCTCCTTAATGGATTCCGATAAACTGAAGAGGGTCCAGTAAAGAATTAATAGCTTAGTTCCCTTGATTGCAAGTTGTATTCTGATAGACTTTAAAGTTTTTAACATGTCTGCTTAGGAATTCGGCAAATTAGATATCAAAAGTTTCAAACTAGCCCAATAATTGGACAAGGTTTCTTTATGTGGAGTATGTAATAGTTGAATGCAGTTAAATGCCAGTTGCAATGGAGAGGGAACATGTCCATTCAATGCCCCACTTTCACAAATGTAATAATACAATTGGCTACAAACTCTTGCAAATAGTGGCAGGGACGTAATTATGCAGCGCGGAGGTGGGCGGGGCCGCCCACCCTAAAATTGTTCCACCCACCCTAAAGCATATTTTAAGACCTTCCACCCAGCCTAATTTTAACCTGCCACCCACCCTAAGCCTCTGAAAAAGGTAAAAATACTGTTTTAGTCATATTGCCACCCACCCTTACATTGTTGGTGGCCCACCCTTGGATTTTTCTAGCTATATCCCTGTAGTGGGAAATATGAAAGCTTAACAAACATGAAAAGGCCTACATATTTGAGATGCATGGGTATGAGAAATTATAAAAGGATAACCCTGACAAAAACATACAATGGCAGTATATACCACTTCAATATTGTAGAGCAGACAATATATGTGAAAAAAAAACACTAGAAAAATTAAGAAATCTTGACATGTTGGAATAAACAACAGAAGACTGCCATATTGAAGGAAGATTTTAAAAGCTGTGTAAAGCAGTGATATTGAATTATTTCAAGAATCACATCAGACAGATATAAATTATAAACTCAATAAATAAACTTTAAAAACCAATTTTGTGAGGAGTGCAAATGATATGACCTAGGGACATGTTTAAGGAATAGTTTAGATTGGTTTCCAGGAGTGAATTGTTAGGGGCTTTGGTACAAAAATAATGTTGAAAGAGGAAATCCCTCTACCCAAAGTGATTCATGTTCTATTCATAACGTGCTTATGTTCGATTGGTTCGGGTTGATACATCTTTAAAACATCAGAATTTCTAATAATGAGATATATTTAAAATAAGTAATAGACAGATAGTATTATTAAACCTTGATTAATTTATTGGAGATAAAAAAGTGATGTTTTTAAGGGAATCCCCTTAGTAATTTGTGCACATGTCATCGCATGCACGTTTCACAGGACAGGATGTGGCAAGTTTGGCCACAGTTATGGCGACAAAGGTTGGATGCTCTACGCATAGCTGATGGTGGTAAGTGTAGAAAACACCCTAGGCACACATTGCCTTCCATAGAGTTATAAGAGGAGCCATTAACTTAAAAATCAAGCCTTTCAGGAAACAAACATCGGTTGAACGACGACTTTACATCAACTTAAAGGCTTACAAAAAAAGTATTGGAAGAAAATGTACTCTTATAAACTAGAGGCCAAGAAGATAAAGAGTTTTCTAAATCACCCTGCTACACTACGAAATAGTAGAAGATGGAAGTACAAAGTGAAGTTGGTATATGAAAAAAAATCATATTGCTTAAGAAGATTGTTCTACGTATTGAGGTTGTTTTCTTCAATGTTTGTATCTAAACTGTGGAGTCTGGAGCATGGTTCTATCTAAACCATGTTATATTTATTTTTTGTATTATCGTTTTTGTCTGTAAATGTATATTTAATGGGATTTCATGTGTTTTATGAGGAGAATATTGGAATGCATTGCTGTTTTATTTAATTGAATATGTAACTTTTTTAGAGTGAACTGGAGAATTGCATATCAGATCATTACTGGTAATATTTCACATACGTTCAACACACAGAGAGAAGAATCGAGTAGAGGGATACAAAAAGACTTGGGTTTCAAACTCAATAGATATATAAAATACATGTGAAAACCAAAACACAATATCTTGAGTAAATATTGATTGGATCCTAACATTTCAACATAGAACACTGATATTACATGTCAGGTGAAATGATAGGTGCGGAACATAAGGCATTCATGCATGACAGGTCGTCATCCATAGTAACCATCATAAAAGATTTGTGGCCAAGCAAACCCTGTCGGCCAACTTACTCTTTGGAGTTTGTTGTCCTTCATATAGAACCACCTTTACATCCGGTTCAACTGCTGCAGGAACTAAATTGCACAATTCATTGTTGTAAGTTTTCAGATACCAAAAAAGGTCATTAATTATAATTTAATTACATTTGTATTTTTGACAGAGTGGAATGTCATAATGACGATGGTGCTATTTGATAACTCTTTCCACTCTCAGGTAACCAAATGACAATGTCTTGTATTTTTTTGTTTTACAAATCGAACAAAAATATCAAGATACCAAGGTATTCAATAATTTTTATTATTTTTCAAGATGACATATTGAATTACAAGGGTCTGTATCACTTTATGTCATAATTCATTATAGTAAACTAATTAATTTACAATTTTTTCTAATCTGATATCTTCACAAGAATATGGAACAATTTGTAAGTAAAACTCACAACATGTACTACAAGATCTTAATCCCAGGTTCCTCAAAATCATAATTAACCCTGAAAACATTCTGCATAAAATGTTTGATAGTGGAGGCTTTATTAATGTATCTACTAAACAATGTAAATCGCAGGGTAAATGGAGAATTTTGGGGACATGAAAGAAACATTAAGTGAGGAAAAACAAAACAGAATCATTAATCAAGTCTATGTGTTTGACAACACTCATTATGTTGCAGAGGTATGCTTTGTGAATTTCTTTTAAACAAGAAAATTTACTGTGCCCTTCTTTTTGTTAGTTTCCATTGCATCAAAACTTCTCATGCTAATATTTTGTTTTTAATCACAGCATTGCAAATAAACAAAAAATGGAATTTAATATATCTTTTGGATACAAATGGTTAAAAATTTTTCAAAATGCATGTCTGCCTTTATATAATATTCTAAATGTTTAAGTAGAAAATCTTGTTACCAAGAATTTGCTTAATCTTACCTTCTTGTGTAATACATATAGAGCCACTGCCCATACCAACACGAAGGGCATCCACGCCAGCCGCTATAAGACTCTTCGCTTGACTTGTTGTTACCACTGTAAGGAAAGGAAATAATTAAAAAAAAAACAATGTTTATTTTGGAATTTCTGTCAAGTTAATAGTTTATTATAATTATAATATACTAGAGGGTGAGCTCGCTTCGCTAGCAATAGTGTAGTGTCATTTAGAAATCCACTGCAGTCACAGATCCTGAAAATATTTCCTGATAAAAGTCACATTTTCTAGAACTGCTTTTTGCACCATACATTATTGGCAAATTGCGCGCACTATTACTGAGAGAGTGAGAGAGAATGGAATGTTCCATAAATTTATTTAATCAATACAAATTTAGCATATTCTATGTATTTTTATAACTTCTTTTTTGGTTGTTTGGACTTAAGATGTAGTTTTCCACTTGCGTACCAAATTATAGCATTTACAGATAACAATTGTAGAGATTGATGCAATCATTGCTTTATTGTGTGCGGGTATGTTTCAGCATGCAAAACCAGAGAGAGAGCCTGTAAGCGTTTGCTAAACACCTCTATTTCGGGAAAAACCATTCCCCCAAAAGTCTATTTAACTGTCAATAAGTAATTGTCTCATTACACTTAATTAGTTGACTGGTGTTCGTTAGGTGGTAAAAATTAAAGATGTATTGTCACTTGAAAAATGACAAAAAATAGATTTTGAAAATAACTTGCTAGTTTTGACGAAATATATAAGTTATGACCATTAAACTAGAAATTAGGGTATTTTAACATTATTTACCCCAAATATTGCAATGTTATATGCTAAAAGACAAGACTTGACTATTGTAATTCACTACTTTTTGGCTCATTTAACAAAGAAATCAAACGTCTTCAGCTTCTACAAAACAGAGCTGCTAAGCTTGTGTATAACCTGCGAAAATATGACCATGTCTCTCCTCTCTTTACAAAACTTCACTGGCTTCAAGTACAACAACGTATCATTTACAAAATTTCAACCTTAATATATAAATGTATTCATGGCACTGCTCCTACTTATCTACAGAATATTATCTCACTTCATGTTCCGTTACGTCTAGGACTTCGTTCTGAAAAGGACTTTCTTATGCTATCCATTCCAAAGACTCAATTTAAATCAGATCCAAAAGGTTTCTTTGCACATGCACCATTGATCTGGAATCAGCTTCCATTTCACATTCGTCAGTCTAAGTCCTTGGTGCAATTTAAATCTCTTCTTAAAACTCACTTGTTCAAATAGATTATTGGTCTTATAGCGCTGTGAGACAGCAGTTTGAGAGCGCTTTATAAATGCAAATTATTATTATTATTATAAAAATCAGCCAAAACCCACAAAAAGGCTGGAAGCCTCTTACATTTTTGTAATTTTTCAGTGTAAAAAATGTTATTAAACAATTTTTACATACACTAATATCTATTTTCAAGTTCATAAATTTGATGTTACTTCATTATGAGCAAGTTAATTTCAAAATTAATGTCATTTACTTTTTGGTCATTTTCAAGTGACAATACGTCTTTAATAACAAAGTATCTCCCAACTTCAAACACCATTGAGTAAAGAATCTAAAAGTTGCGTGCGATTTACTAAAAATATCCCTTACGTGAAATTATATATAGATTATAACATTCCCACTATCACAAATGTTTGTAATTTCCATTAGACAAATATTAATTGAAATTGCACACATTAAGTCTACAGGTAAGAAAGTATAATGCATACTCCAAGCAATGACATACATGCCATCGTGACAGGATTCAATATTTCAACATAAAAAATTACGTCATCATCAGGAATGTTTGACATAATTTATGTCAAAATATTGAATCCTGTCACGATGGTGTGTATTTCATTGCTTGGAGTATGCATTATACTTTCTTAATTGAAGTTGATTAGTGGACCTTTCGGATTTAAGTCTACAAAAATTAGCACTCTCCAGTAAAAAACAAACCATACGATTAACTGACCATTGCCGCCTACAACTTGAAGGTCAGGATATTTTTGTTTGATGTGCTTAATCATGTTGACCTGGTAAATTGAGTTTCCTTGAGATGAATCCTATTAAAACAAAAAAATATTGAAGAACTATTATTAAAAAACAAGTTTTGGTTAATTTGATTATTGTAATACCTCAATTTTCGCAGGATAAATTTTATTTCTACCATACTTTTTAAATCAATGGGAAAATTTAGGTTGGTTAATTTTTGTATAGGAATTAAAAAACGGAGAAATCCTCGAGAAATTAAATTCTGGGAAAACATCTTAATTTTCCTGGGGACTAAGTGAGGCCAGTTATCCTAGAGATAACAGGCAAATCCTGGATCTTCAATAAGCAAATGACAAAATTAGTTTTTAAATTGAGCAAGCGTTTATTAAATCCAGCAATTATTCAAATAAGGTGCTTTTTATTATGGTTATGCTAAATGTAAAGGTTATTTTTACCAATACAACAACGTCAACACCAGAATTGACCAACATATCCAGACGGTCCTTATCGTCCTCTCTTGTTCCTATCGCAGCGCCCACTAGAAGCTGTTTATGTTCATCCTTCGAGGCTAGAGGAAACTCACGGTGCTTCTTCAAATCTGTTCTTGATATCAATGATACTAATTCATCATGTTCGTTGACTATGGGTAATTTTCCTGTAAGAGATTAATTAAAGTTATTGATTTGTGGTTTCGTAATTTCCCCATACAGGGCTACACACTTTCAGGTAAGAACTGCAGTTCACAAAAAGAGGTATATTGTCAGTTAGGGATATTTAAACATTTAAAGACCAGTACGGTTACATATTTTGAGATGAGTTAAAGGAATCCTTGGTGGACAGAGGAAAAAATTACCATTTGGCCAAAGGAAAAAAAAAAACATTATGTATGAGGAGCATGTCAGTACTGAGTTTTTAATAGCAAGTCCACTGCTTTGGCACTATTGTAGTTGATACGTGTGATATAAAATGTTTTACAATTGATATTGATACTGTAAACAGCGTTTCAAGCTGTAAAAAGATTTGCGATTTGTGAGAATTTGTTTCATTCAGTGTATTTGTAATTTTTACCCTTCTAAAACAATATACAATCAAACAGCCTAACACAATGGTGTGTGTTTCACTGCTTGGAGATACCTGTACGATGCTTCTTATTTGAAGTTAATTTGTCGACCTGTTGGTTTATGCAGTGACATTGTTATACATTGCATAGCTACAGTAACTAACATTTGTTACTAAGAAAACAAATTTGCTAGATCAATTTTTATCCAATTAATTAAGACTATATTACATTTATTGCCTTTGGCTATTTTTGATTATCTCACCTTTATGCTATTAATTTTAACTATAATTTTTCAAAGGTAACAACCTGTTTTTCATTTTCATGATTAGTACTGATGCCAACTTTAAAGAATATCTGTATTGTTCAAACCATAATAGTATTCCTTTTAACAATAGCAGGTGTTAATAGCATGGTTGGTAGTGACATTACTATTATAGCAATTCATATTTTCTATTATATTTCAAGAGTTTTACACATCCTTAATAATTTGAGAATACACTTAAAACCGAACAGCTTCTAGACAGTCTATTTTACAATCCTTACTGTACCTTATCCCAATCAATGAGTTCGAAAGTGGGCATGCCCCATGGCTTGCCCGCCATCTTTAGATTTTTCTAAAACCCCTTTTTGGCCGATACTCCCATACCAAAATCCCTTTCCACAACTGGCCGTTGCAATGCTGTTAAGGTCTACAGTAGTTCTTTATCTCCACATAGTTCAGTTTAAAACAGGTCCAGTTTAGCAAAACATTTTTGTGGAAGGTCTGTTTTGGAGAGGTAACTGTAGTACATTCTATTTTTAATAAATATAAGCCTGCTTGTAGGAAAATAAAGTCTGACATAGGGCCTGTTTCTACCGTAGAGAATAAAAAATCGATATAAAAAGCTGTAATGAAAAATCTATTTTCTGGCAGTAGAAATTGGACCAGTTTTTATTCTGATTAAAAACATGCTATGGACTGAGGGTTGGAACTGCAAATAATATTATCGTGATGCATTGTTTGTGGGAATCCAAAAATACATTATGTGTATATTCCCATTAGAAAATTTGATCAATTTTACCTACATTTTCAAAGAAATGTAGGGTAATTTTGAATTAACCACTTCACTGGCTTATCAAATTAAATGTTTAAAGGATATGAATATACTGTACAGCTAAGCGATCATGTTGAAACTAATCCAAATATTCATTGTGATAAGACTTGACAAAACTTTCTAATGGGGATGTACAACTAATGTATTGATTATTAGTGTGACCTTGTCAAATCACAGAGGCAGATCAAAACAACTACTAGGCCTAAGCCTAGTGGAGTGAGAATAATAGATTTTGAATAAGATAAATTTATATTATCATGTGGAAAGCAAAAATAAAAATTCAAAAATTACATTTGCATAGGCCTAATTGTTTAGTACACCATCCATTTCATTCCAGGAGCCCAATGAAATGATATAATTAAGCATAGCCACCTCTCATTCTACTGCTGAGCATGGTGGAATTGTTCGTTGTGCTGTGCATGAGAATGGCTGAATCATTGTCATGGTTTATTATTAACTACAAAAATAAATATCTTGTATTTCCTATATTAACATTTTGGGTAAAATGTCCAGGGCAAGTTATGTATTTCTTAAAATTTACTGGATAAATGTAGTTAGTGAAAAAAAAGTATTAGCAGAGTAGTAGATTCCAAAGTTGGTGTATTGACCAAGTAAGACTCCTAGATAGGAGTGAGGGTAGTGTCTATGTCCAAAATTGGATTAATGGCCTTAGAATATGTCTACTTTTGATCCTGATTGTGTTTTACTTTGTTTTGCTCTGTAATCTAAATTTCAGATAATCTTCAATACTGAGGTATGGGCGTGCAAGAGGTAACTTTATGTTGAGGATCCCGCTTTGAAACCGCCGTTTAATGAGTCACCCGAGACGCTGCTAGTTTCTAAAGCTGTTTCCACTAGTTCTCAATATGCAGGTTCATTCAACAGATGGGGCAAGTGGGCGAGAAGGTATGGAAAATCATACTTACCGGCTGATGCGTTTGACTTTTCGCTTTTCTTGATCAACATAGCACACTATGCAAAAACACCAGCCCCAATATTCAAAGCAATTGCAGTGGTGTCTTGGCTCACAATTTAGGCAAGACAAGACCCCAAAAGGAGTACAGTTGTTGCATATGTGTCGTGTGTGTTTATGGGGTAATTCATATGGGCATCAAAGGCTTTTTTTTGGACTTAATCTACAGTATGTAATATTTGCTGGTACCTTTCTTAGACTTTTGCAGCATATCATTGGCTTCTTTAAGTTTAATACCTGAAGAAGCAACAGTCAGTAACTCACGAGGGGTCATAACCTCACTCAGCTTAACCTTGTACTGGTCTCGTGACAGAAAATCGATATCACGAGCAGTTACGATACCTAGAAGTTTTCCCCCCATATGACCATTCTCTGTGATTGGAATTCCTGCAAAAAAAGAAAAAAATAATAAATTATAAGTATTATTACTTCTAGCAGCAAAGACGGCAAGGAAGATATTTCATTTGTTTATTAATCTATTTGATTGTCATTGAGTATTGAGTATGTGTGTATAACCCCTTCCACACAGAACTGTAAATTGGGAATATTGCAGTAATTCGCAAATACCAGCTTTTGTGTGAAAGGGTACTTTCCCTTCAATGCCAGCAGAGTGTTGGCATTCATTAGACTATCTCAGACCCTAGAAATATTACAGTTATATTACCATCACTGCCTTAGGCAGGATGTGTATGCAAGGCTCCGCAGTGTAATGTCTGCTTACGCAGTGAAGCATCTAAACAAAGGTCAAAGTTGGAAAGCTGAATTTAAGACTGTCAATTTTACGCCTTTGGCTCAGACCCTTTCACACAGGAAACAGTCATATTACCGGAATTTGACCTTTTGAGTGAAAGGGGTTGGACAGGCAATAATGCCGGCATGGTTATGTTAACAATATGGTATTTTCTGTGTGAAAGGGACTTTATGTGTGTTTGGGTGAACAGCCTAACACTCCTATAAGCCACAGTTAAAAAAAAAACTGTTCCAACTTATTCACAATGTTCTTTGACTAAGGATCTTGGGCCGATTAAAATTTAAAGAGGTTTGGTGAAAAAGGTCAAGGTCCCATCGATGAAAATTAATTTCAGTATATATCAGCTTAAAACTTATATATTTTTCATGCAAAACTCAGCCATATATCCACTGTCAAAAACAATCTGGAGATGACAGAAATTGGAATGGTTATAGTCAAAGGTCAAGCTTGCATACAATGAAAAACTGTACTGCCTACAGGCTAGAGAACATTTACAAACACCCCTTGAATTTACTGTATTTTATACCAGTGCAGTTTGGCGCCATGGATGGTGTAGTAGATGACAACCTTCCTCAACTCCATTCATCGTAAGACACTTTTCTATGAAAATTGTTTCCTTGGCATGCTTAACAGATAAAACACAATTAGAGGCATCTTCTATAATGGAAGAACATTTTCTTACCTGAAAAACCATTCCTTGCCTTTGCTGCGAAGACGTCAGCCACTGTATTGTTGGGTCCCATCACTACTGGATCAAGTATAAAGCCCTGCTCATATTTCTAAAAAAATGTTATCAGCATTAATATATTTTAATATTACTGTATAAATGCAATGTATTGGTGATGATTAAATATATGATTTAAACAAAAAATGAGATTTATGAATGTGAAGAATGATGATTCTGCGAACAATACATCTGGTATTTAGACAATGATGGCATGATTATGGTGAAATTAAATTTGACAGTATTTTTAATGGTATGTGAAAATTAAACAAACTATGATTACCGTATATTTCGGTGTATAAGTCGCACCTTTGTATAAGACGCACCCCAATGTAGACGGAAAATTTCGTTATTTTTTATATGTCCTTTGTATAAGACGCGTCTATTTTCAGCTCAAATTTTCTTAAATAGGTCGAAGTATTTAT
>JAOTQE010021248.1:0-10645 GCA_025631205.1 Nesometra sesokonis | reverse complement strand
ATTCTCGGTGCGCAGGCAACGACGAGAACGTCGATTCTCGCTCAAGGAACGGGACTCGACGCGCAAAAACAGTTTTTAGTCAACGTCGAGGATGCGATAAACAGTCCGGTGGACATTCCAGACTCGATCCAAAGGTACCAAGACGTCTTGCGATACGCGAGATCCCAAGTCAACTACTTCGTCGGATACAATCTCTACATGTGTCCGAGCGATATGGAACTAAGAATCGCGTCGACGACCAACTACAACAATAAAATCCTAATTGCAGAGCGTAACTCGCAACAATTGGGATTAAACGACATCAACGAACCCGTAACGAGCCCCGTCGAACCACTGGCGATTCCCGTCAAACCCGTAACGACAACACCTCCTACATCTACAGAGCCCGTAGAGAGCTCCCTCGACCCCGTAACTGGCCCACCCCTAGAGAGCTCCGTCGACCCCGTAACTGGCCCACCCCTAGAGAGCTCGGTCGATCCTCCTACACTACGCAACGACGACCACGAATTCAACAAAGTTTCGTTAGTGGTCGGTTTTGCAGTCTCTACTTTTTTGGTTTACGAGTTGACGAGGGTTTTGAGGTAGTAGTACCCCTTTTCACACCCTCTCTCAGATAGTTGAAAACAATCCCGGCAACGGCCAAAATCAACAACCAAACACGTCCGCCGATAAAGCCAACGACGTTACCGGCTGTTTTAAGCAAAAAGTTTACAACAGCGCCGATAATTCCGGGAAGCGCTAAAAGAGCCTTGTCGCCGAGCTTTTTCAGGATTTCGGCAAAGATTTTCAGGTGCGTTTTAAGCCAACCGTCGGGTTTGTCGGGAGTCGGACTCGGAGGACCCGGAGGAGCTGGAGGGTTCGGGCCCGGAGGAGCAGGAGGACCCGGACCCGGGCTCGGACCCGGGTTTTTACTCCCACCGGTAAATATCGCAATCAGCGACGCTATAATCGAGCCGATGGCCGTAATAATGCTCGCGATAGTTATTCCTTGTTCCCTAAACAAAATCTTTAATCTCTCACCCAACCCCAAGTCTTTAGCCAACATCTTTCCTATGGTACCTCGTATCTTTTTTACCTGACTCTTTGCCCTGTCCGTATTAGCTTCTACAACTTCTAATATAGCATCTTTTTCTATTTGCAAGTTTCGTATCTGATCCTCGAGTTCTTTTAGCTCTTCCACCGGCACGCCTTGTTCCGTCATCTCGCCCCATTCTTGTTTATAAGCCTCCAATTTTTCGTCAATCTTTCTGAGCTTTGCTAGAGAAAGCGCAAGTTCTTTGACCGTGGTCATTGCGTTTATGATACCCTCAATCTCTCTAGCTTGGATATCCGTTTGCGCCTCTTGTTCGATCGTCTCGTTTGCAGTCTCAATAAAGGATGTTGTTTTCTCTACTGTCTGATCGGTTATACCGAGCACTTGTTGCGGCGTTGCGTCCGGAGGAAGAGGCGGCAAGTTTTGTTCCAAAAGTTCGAGTTGTTCTGCAATCCTTCCGGGCCTAATGAATCTTTTCCTATCGCCTCTAGTTAGCCCAGCCGAATCGAGTTTAATAAAAGGACTGGCACCTCTTCTAGAAGTCAACCTAATCCACCTTTCCCTTTTATTAAATTCCAAATCCCCAGTTTTTGGATTGATCCTAAAGTCGCTTTCTTTGAATTGTATATCACCAGGAGCAATTCCTTCATTCTTGATGAGAAAGTTTCTATATCTTTCGAGCTCGGGATCTAATAGTTCTTCATTAAGCGATACTACTCGGGAAGGTGTACTAGGACCCTCCAACTCGATGGTCGTATCCACCACGTTGTCAAGAGCCGCTTCTTCATCGTCCAAGTCGTTCAACATGTCACGAACTTCGCTGTTAAAATCTTGCATAGGTATATCAGCCATTCTTTTTATTAACGCGACTATGTTTTAAAAATAATGTTTTCCGATAAAAAAAATGTCTCACGAAATAAGCGCCAATAGATCTACAAAGACCAAAAACACCGACCATAGGACCGATAAACGCGTCTTTACCACGGTCATGAATCAGATAAACGAAGCTGGCCCCGGTGATATCCTGAGGGTTAGGTTTCCCGATCTCAGCGACGACGACGCCATCGTTCCGGGTACCGCTAGACTCGCCTTTAATCTAAATCTATCTTCGACCGGCGACGTAAATCGAACAATCGTCAACAATGTCGGTAGATCACTCGTCGAGAAAATAAGAATCACTCTGGAAGGAAAGGAAGTTTTTAACCTCAACGATTTTGACGTGTACAATTGCTACAAGGACCTGTGGAAGACAGATTACGAGCGAGACAATTGTTCGTATCAGGGAATTTCTAGCGTAAACGAACGAAAAGTGAGGGTAAACGCTGGAGACAAGGTAGAAGCTGCAACGGCCGCGGTTCCTAAAGCTCTAGAAGATGTGGCCGTAGGTAATGCGTTTGGCAACAGATTTTGCATTCCTCTCGACTTTGAACTATTGACGGATCACATGCCCTTTAACCAAAAGGTTCTAAAAGACAGACTCGAGTACGAAATTACGTTTAGAAAAGCAAGAGACGTGCTAAAGACCACCGACGAAGCTGCGACCTTTAGATTGGAGGGAATCGTTCTCGAGTACGAGGTTATAAAAAGCGAGGGAATTTCTCGTCAGATTAGAATGAAATATCAGGATAAATCTGTGATACTCTTTGACCGAGTGTTGATGCACCACAAAGATGTCTTGAACAAGGACCAAACAATCTGGAACATTTCTCTAAACACGGCGGCCAAATCCATCAAGGGCGTGCTGTTGTTGTTTAAAGAACGAGAGGATGATTTTGAGCACGATCCCGAAAAGTTTTACAACCCCAAGATTAAAGAATGTGCCGTCACGATCGACGGATCGCCCAACGAAATTTATGCCCGCGGAATGATGTCCTACAGAAATTACGAAGAGATTCGAAAGCACTTTGTGAGACAAGACTGCAAGTCGACTCATCTGACCAACATAACTCAAAAGAAATATCTAAAAGATCACTACGGTCTCTGGGTCGACCTTAGAGCCATTTCGGACAATACCCTGCACGGAACGGGGAGAAAAATAGATGCAGATTCCGGCGGATTGAAATTGCAATTTACGAGAGACGCAGAGACGGCAGAGGCGATAGATTGCTACGTCTTTGTCGTTGCAGACGCTCAACTAAACATTAAAGATAACCGGCTCGTTGGAATAAATTATTAAAAATATTTAAAAAATGTATCCAAAAGAGGCACACTGCGCTCTAATAGTCGGAGCGACAAACTGCGGTAAGACTGTTTTTGCGCTAAATCTGCTCGAGACGGAATACAAGGATTACTTTGAAAACATTGTATTCATCTGTCCAACGTTTAGCGTCAACAAGAGCTATGAAAGAAAATGGATAGAGCGCGACGAAAATGTCTTTTCGATCGATCCCGGCGAGTCTTTGGACGATTGTCTCGCCCATCTCTGCAAAAAGTTTGATGACGGCAGCAAGACCCTATTTGTGATTGACGATTGCAGCGCAAACAAGGACATGAAAAAAAAGCAACAGACATTATCGATGCTTGCATTCTCCGGAAGACACCACGAAAAATCAGTTTGGATTCTTACCCAAAAATACAATTCGAGTCTCAAAGACTTTAGAGAGCAGGTTCGATGGGTTGCGCTTTTCTTTTGCAAAGACAGAGACAGCTTTTACGATTGTCTGAGAGAGAATGACGTGATAAAAGATGCGGAAGAGAAAAAGAGTATTAAAAACAAGATTGATACGACGAGTTTTAGCAAGTTGTTGTTGAAATGCGATAGACCGACTTGTTGGGAGATTCACATTGGATAAAAAATTTATATTTTATAACAAAATGACCGATATAACGCACGAGTTACTCGAATTTGTAGAGCAAGAAAAAGCAAAAGCAGAGACGCCTACGCCGCAGACGTCTACTACGTCGGCTAAGCGTCAACCCAAAAAGCGAGCAAAAGCAAAAAAGGTGGCCGAGGTAGCCGAGTCGACCGAGCAGTCGTCGCCCGAGTTGACAGAGCAACAATTGTCGCCCGAGGAAGCTCTGAATATTTCCAACGAATTAAAAGACCGAATAAAATCTGCCGTGAGCGGTGGAAACGCTAAATACTACTTTGGCAAAGAATTTACCGTAAACGAAATCGACGAGTTGTCCGAACCCGAAATTAAATGTTTTACGGGATGATCGAGTCGAAAAAGGGTAGTGACGTGACAAAATCACTCGGTAGTAGCGTGATACGCATGTACGCGAGCGTTATCGGTTATATTTTTCCGATCGATTCGACCGAAAAACTCGGTGACGATCTCGAAAATGATCGGCTCCTAATGGAGGCACTGAATCTCGTTGCGTGCGAACTCTATTACAGATTCGGTGCATGGCTCGCACCGCTTTCGGTCGCGATGCACACGATGAAACACGTGAGTTACGGGAGGCTACCCGACACTGTCGAGAGTTTAGATGTACCGATTACTACCTTACTCAAGTAATTACCCAGCTTATTCGAGTAATTACCCAGCTTACTCGAGTAATTACTCAGCTTACCCGAGTAATTACCCAGCTTACCCGAGTAATTACCCAGCTTACTCGAGTAAAATGTAGTAAATTTAAAAATTACTACATTTAAATAAATGGACGAATCGGTTACGCAAGTTACAAAAAAGAATCCAAAGCGAGTTGCGGCGGGTAAAAAAATTGCCGAGAAAAAAAGAGAAGAAAAAAAGCGTCAAGAGTCGAACGTATCTGGCGTCTGCGGCATATCTGACGCTAGTTATGTTTCGGATATGACGCCTGGGGTGTATCTGGCACTTACAGCGCTGGGAGGATTTTTAGTCTGCTGGGAGGATTTTTAGTCTACAATGCGTATACAGCAAACACACCCGCAACACCGACAACACCGGCTACGACGGTAACGCAAGCAAAGCCGATCCCCGCAAAGCCGACTATGCCGACAACGTCGGATCCGTTTGAAATGTAAATTAAAAAATTTTCTCGTTTTATAAAAAAGTATGAGTGGCATCGATACAAACGCAATTGTAAACAGCTTGTACGACGGGGCGGTTGTTTCTACGTTGACGATTGGATACGTAATGATAGCGAAAAAGGTGTTGGGAACCAAGGCACCGTCCGTTGACAAGTTGAGCATTTACGATACGGCAAAACTCGCGGGTTTAATAGCAGCTTCAACAGTGACCAAGGACTTGTTGGTGGCCAAGGGCTACATTCCCGATAAGATTATTAAAAAATAATAACGTAATAAAAATGGCAACCGTAGCAATGTTGGTCGGAGGTGCAATCGTCAACGCCGTAGCTTTCAGCGGAACAAACTTTTTATTCAGTATTCAGTCGAATGAGCGGGGGTGAAGAGGAACGAAAAAGACACGATCTAGCTTTGGAACAATTAAATCAGGCGAGAGATTCGTGGAGCAAAAAGCGTGCCTCGCAACTCGACTATCTCAACGAAAAACTCGGTAGAGAGCAACACGCTGAAAGAACCTTTTCGGACGTTGAATCTGCGATGAGAGAATATTATAGATTGGGTGGAACGCCCGAGGTGGTACAACTCGAACGAGAACCGCAACTGTCCGTCTTTTATACGCCTAGCGAAGCGCAACGAGACGCGGAGATGGTCGGTTTGCTCGCGGTATTGTGTATTATCGCGTACGTGTCTATAAAATATTTGTAGGTATAACTTAAAAATGATCTCGAATCGTACGAGACGACAACTCGAGCGAGTTTACTACGCTCCCGAGCATTATTGGAAGGGTGAGACGGCCATTGGGCAACTCGCCACCAAGACAAAGATTCCGCAAGAAGCGGTAAAAAAGTGGTTGTACAAACAAGCCATGTGGCAAATTTATGTCTCTGCCCCCAAGTTGATTCCAAGACCGCCGACGAGACAAAATGTACGGGTAAACCAAGTTCATCAAGCCGATTTACTCTTTTTACCGCACGATGAAATGAAGAAGCAAAACCGTTGACGACAAAATACTCGTCGGACGTTGCGAAAGCCTTTGAAAAGATTTACGCGAGAAAACTAACATGGCCCGAAACGTTACAAGTCGATTCCGGCGGAGAATTTCAAGGCGAAACAAACAAGTTGATGAAACGACATAACGTCAATGTGAGCGTGGGCGAACCCGGTAATCACAGATCGCAAGGTATCGTTGAAAGATTCAACAAGACTCTTGCCACAAAACTGCTTCCGTATCAGTACGCGCAAGAAATGGCAGACCCGACAAAACGCAACACGGAATGGGTAAAAAATCTCGGACCAGTTTTGACCGAGTTGAACGCCCAAGGCCCCGCTGAGACTGCCGATGTAAAAGATGAGATACAATACGAACCGAGTTATAATCGACCCGTTAGATTGGACGAGCAAGTTTTGGATTCGAGCTTAAACGTACGATACTTACTCAGACCCGGAGAACAGGAAGGAGGAGAAAGAAAAAGAGCGACCGATCCGATATGGAGTTTTAAAATTTACAAGATTAGAAACGTATTAATCAAACCGAAACAACCAGTCTTGTATTTTCTCGAGGGAGTTCAAAGGAGTTTTGTGAGAAAAGAATTGTTGGTCGTTCCTTTTGATACAGAGTTGCCACCGAAATTTGTAATAAAATGAAAAATGGGTTTAAAGAAAATATTTGTTATAATAAAATAATGCAAAATTGTTGTCGTTATTTAAAAATTGGTTCGCTCGAATTGTGCGGTAAAAAGATTTGCATAGATCAAGACTCGCTACCCGAAAATCTCCAAGAATATTGCAGTAATCACAAGTATAGGATCAAGATGGGTAGTAACGTTTTTCCGTGCGAAAAATGTGGTAAAGGTTGCAAGACCAAATTACACAACATATGCGTTAAATGTGGGGTACAAACGAATCAAACAAGATACTCCAAGCCAAAAGATGCAAAAGGGTTGTAGTTAAACCAATACCTCCACCACCACTACCACCGCCAATTGGTTGTAGCTATTTAAAACTAGGTTCACTCGAATTGTGTGGTAAACGTATATGTAAAGATCAAGACGTACTACTCAAAAATCTTCAAGGATATTGCGGCTTTCACAAGTACAGGGTTAAAAACGGTACTATTGTTTTTCCGTGTATAATATGTGGTTGCGGTTGTAAGGCTAACAGACATAAAGTGTGTACAGGTTGCTTGGGTAGAAAAAAACATACACAGTCTCTGTAAACGAATGAATTGCTATATACTGTATATAACAATTTTAAAAACAGACGAGCGTCCTCTATCGACGGCATATAAATATTGAAAATGACTTAAAGAAAAATATCTATATAATAAAATGAGTATGTTCAGTACGTTTTACAATTTGTTGGCCGGCGGTTTTACCGCTGCCAATAACGCAATCAGACGGGGTTTTAACACCGTCAGGCGTCGAGTCTCGCGTTTGCTGGCTGGTGAACGTGAGCGGCAAGAGGTTTTAAACGCTATCCAAGAAGAAGAGTGATTGATTGTCGAGCACGTCAACGAGCATGGACGACTATGACGAGACGGTGGGCCTTGAGTGAGTCGTTGCCCGTGCAAGATTTTAGGTGGATCGATCCCGACGAATATAAAGTGGTCGTCAAGACAAAGGCTAGTAGCGCCAAGGGGTACATTCTCGAGGTTGATTTGTCGGTGCCGGAAGAATTGCACGATCTGTTTAATGACTATCCCTTGGCACCGGAAACGCTCGCACCAAGACGACATTGGATGAGTCGATATCAGCTCGACTTGTTGGGCGACGAAAAACCCAACGTAAAGAAACTTACACCAAACCTAATGCCCAAGACCAAATATGTCGTGCATTACAGAAATTTGCGGTTCTATCTGAAAAAGGGGGCTAAGCTGACCAAGGTTCATCGTATACTCGAGTTTACGCAAAGACCGTGGATGAAGGAATACATTGGCATAAATACAGAGCTTAGAAAAAGTGCAACCACCGACTTTGAAAAGGACTTTTTCAAGTTGATGAACAATTCCGTTTTCGGCAAGACGATGGAAAATGTGAGAAACAGGAAAAACATTCATCTTTGCAAAGGTGATGAAAGTGGTAGAAAGGCAAAATTTTACTCGAGACCAAATTTCAACTCGGTTACCGTTTTCAACGAGGATCTCGCTGCCGTTCACATGAACAAGACAGAGGTCAAGCTCGATAAACCCATCTATTGCGGAATGGTCATCTTGGAGTTGAGTAAGCTTTTAATGTACGAGTTTTACTACAACAAGCTAAAGCCTCTGTACGGTGACAAAATTAAGCTTTTATACACAGACACTGATAGCTTCGTACTGCGGATCGCTACCGAGGATGTATACGCCGACATGAAGGCACATTTAGATTGGTATGATACGAGCAACTATTACAAGGGTAGCAAATTGTACAGTGAGAAAAATAAAAAGGTCCTCGGTAAGATGAAGGACGAATTGGGTGGGAAAATTATGACTGAATTTGTTGGGCTCAGACCAAAAATGTATTCAATCAAGACACAAGACCCTAAATTGGATGTTAAACGGGCAAAGGGGGTCGCCAGATCTGCCGTAAGGGACCACATACATCACGACGATTACGTAAAAGTGTTGATGGAAAAAAGGACATGTATTGCGACATGAATTCGATTCAAAGCAGTAAGCATAGTCTTCACATGGTCAAGCAGAATAAAAAGTCATTGTCTCCTCTAGACACTAAACGGTATATACTCGACGACGGTATAACTACGTACGCGTACGGACATTGTAAAATTTTTAATCGAGAGGAAGCTGAAGAGGAGGTTGTGGAAAGTGGCGATGAAGATGAGGATGTGGAGGTTCCCGACTGGTATTTCTAGATATGAAAAGTGTAAACAATGAAAACTCTGCATGACCCCGGAGAGGTTGGTTTTGTTGTCGTTGCGGTGTAACTCGGCATAAGCCGCAGGCGTCGGCCTAGCCGGCAACCTCGTGACGTCATTAAATAACCCCTGCTTGACCTCGTGACGTCATTAAGCGTGACGTCACGGGATCACGGGGTCATGACCCCTAAAAGTGCAAAGTGGCCTAGGATTGAAAATAGCTAGATAGGGATTACAATGGTTAAGCAATGTAGAACTCTCAACTCCCCCTACTCTTCGTTGGTGATTGCCTTGCTACTGCGGCGATTGAATCGTAACTATTTTAAGCAGTCCCCATTTGGGATGAGAGAAAACACGAGTGATCCCAGCTCCATGAATAATCAATCAGTTTTTAGGCTTTTATAGGTCAGGAAAGATGTCTTTAAATATAACTATTTTGTCAATTATGCCTGGGCCCAGGAGAAATAATTTTACCTCTGTTCAGATCATAAATTTGTTATTTCTCTGATATTAGTTTGGGACGTTTTTGTGACCGTTGAAAGTGAAGGTCATTTCTTCTGGGGTTTTGGTATCTTTACTTTGTCAGAAGTAGTAAATAATAAAATAAACAAGGGTCAACCTCACCAAGGCTCAAACGTGGGGGCTCAATTAAAAAATAGCCGCCATTTTCTGAGTAACAGTTTACTGGTCGTAAGGTCATCTCAATAAGATTAATTGTTTTAGTTTAATCTTATAGGGATGACCTTAAGTTCTTAAAAGTATTCGCGTACAACTTTGAGAAACTCATTTGCTCGAAAATAAATTTCTTTATGGAACAACCTGCCCTCAAAGGTTGTAACCGCTTCACTATACATGTTTTTAGACTGGAAATGGTTTGAGTTGACCACCCAATGAAATGTTCGCCCGCCAAAGCTGATGTTCTCATCGATGAGGGGTTTATAACATTATTATGCTTAACCTAAATTGCGAAAAGAAGAGGATTGATGTTTATGTCATCTTTAAATTTCCGGATACAAGTAAACAAGTACCGTAAGTAAGTAACTAAACTGAACGAGTCGTTTTAGATTAGTTGGTGGAGCTTCGATAATTAATATATATATAATATTAATTATTTCAGTATTAAAATATTTTACTTTGTTTTTACTAAACATGTCTTGCTTTTAAACCTTGTTTTTGAACATGCGCGGTAGAGCGGCAGATCCAGGGGGTGTGTTGAGCCGTGAAATGTGTAAAAAACTTACATTTGGGCAAACCAACACATGTGCAAACATCTTACACTCAAATGTGCAAACAACGACATTTGAGCAAACATTTTAACTCAAATGTGCAAGTCACAAAAAGTCACTAATGTGCAAACATCTTGCCGGAAAATATAAAAACGATAAATTTTGAATGTGAAAACAAAAATCCCCCACAAATGTGCAACTTAATTTCTTATCGAAAAAATAATTATAGCAGATTACTGATTTGCTTATTAACAACTAACAAGACATTTTTAATTTCATTTAATTTCACTAAACATTTATTTCTTCATCTTTACCTTATACAAAAATTAAGTATGTCATATGATAACATAAAGAAATGATCTATCCAACGATGCCAAACACGACATGCTTTGTAAATTCTTATTTGTTTTACCTTTGGCTAAATGATCATGATGGCGTCTTACTCTGTAACAACGCATTTTCAGATTAAGCGGAGGTCCAAGTCCAAATATCATGCCTCGTTAAGGGGTTCCATTCTTAAGTTTCTACACACTAAGCACACCTCATTTTTTGTTAGCTTATGTCCATAGGAAAAATAATCAC
>JAOTQE010021237.1:0-10646 GCA_025631205.1 Nesometra sesokonis | reverse complement strand
GTTCATTAGGTGGTAAAAATTAGTACCAAAGTATGGCCAAACATAAAACACCGTTGAGTAAAGAATCTAAAAGTTACACGCGATTTACTAAAAACATCCCTTACGTGAATTTATATATAGATTAGCAAACATCTGCCTTAGTCTTAGTAAAGTAGAACACAGTTGATTTAGTTTTAATTTATGTGTACAAGGAAAAGGAAAGCTAAGCCACTATCTGCACTAGCAGATCAGCACTGTCTGCGCTGCGGGGTCTAAAACCATCTATGATAGTTATCAGTCATTGACAGGTTTAATTCGTTGCAAGAATGATGCATGATTTTATCACAACGGTTCGGAATGAGTTACCAATGAAGAAATATAGATAAATAAACTTTAGAGTGGTCATTTTTTCCCTTTAACATACAGGACAAAGTATAGAGCCGTAGATAGGCAATGTTATTTTACTTTCTGAAAGGGGGCCGGTAGTCGGTCTAACCCCCCCCCCCACTCCCATTTAAATCCGCCCCTGTTTTTTGTTTCTAATCCAGTGTAATTTAGTTCTACCTATGAGGGTAGTGGTGGACCTGCGGTTCACGGGCGCAGTGGCAAGCACTAAAATGGATAAGGACTTCCTCCAAGACCCGCCTGCTATAAGATGGCAGTCAGAAGGGGAGATACACACTTAGAAACGCAAAACGACAATAAGGAAGTAATTTATCTTGAACAAAGTACATTATTTTGACTTACGCTTTTAAGACATTGACACAATGATTATCGTACATGTATTGAACTTCAAAATTTCCAAGGCTGCTTGTTTTGAAGGTACTCACTGTACGCGACAACGCCATGGCTTTCAAAACTTCATCTTTCTTTGGAAGAGCTCCAACAATATCACTTTCTGTACGCGCTTTCTACATAAAAATAGAAATTTATCAAAAATAAAACAAATTACCAATAAATGATTTTTTACAATTTGACTTTACAATTATTCATTATTAAAAAAGGTTTAGAACAGCAAAACATTTCGATACTCTGTAGGAAACTGCTGAAAAGTTCTGATATTACAACTTGTGTATCCACACTTTTCCAATCGATATCGGTCAAACAAGCTACCAAAGTCGTTTAATTTTATTTTTTTATTTTATTTTTTTTTCAATTAATTTACCTTCAATATTGATTCATATGTAATCTTACACTTTTGATGTATGTAGCGGTGTATCCGTAAAGATTTCAAATGATTTGCAACCTCAGAAACATACTGGCAAATTATTACAAAACAGAAGGCCGTCGTCTCGATAGTAGAATTTTGGTAAAACCCTTTGGTTCGGACAGGCCACGTTCTGGCTCTCATAATTTTCCAATTAAGTTACTCAAAGTTTTGAATCATATAGTTTTTACAGTTTAAAGTTTTTATCCTTGATGTAGGCCTATTTACGCCTCCACAAAAATGTTGCAATGTGTCAATCTATGCCATATATAAGCAAAAACTACTATTAAACTGTTTTGCAAAGTTATAAGAAATAGAATTAAATGGTGATATGTTTGAAACCTAATTTAAAGAAAGTCAATCTACTGAAAATCGTAATACCTTACCTTATTATTTGGCAAACTGCCGTGTAAATTGACGGGAAAATATGGCGGGAAACCGAACTGTTCGTATTGCTTAAAATTGATGGCTGCGTGTTTAGCAGACGATATGTATATGATTGTGGTAAAAATATCAATAATCTGTTGTTTACTGGTTATGCCAGCTTTGTCATCTCCTGGAACATCCTGTAAGCAAAAATAATAAGAGGTTAAACAAAGATTCAAGATTTATTTGCTATAGACCTAAGCCAGCAATAGACATTACCCGCCAAAAATATAAATGATACTATAATAACTAAACTTGTTAATAATTCAAAGCAATTCTAATATTGGAAGGGGTATATAGGTATCAAGTAAAAGGTTGTAAAATAGGTTTAAGGCAAAGAGAGAGAATGAAGAGAGGAAACGAGATGTCCTACCCTAAAAATGTAGAAAGCCACTTGACGAGATTTGCACAAGGAAAGCGACGAGGTGGAAGAAATTATTACAAGGGGTGTGGTGTTCAGCCGATTTCACTGTTTTGGAATGGTTGTGGAGAGTAGCCTAATATTTATTGCATAGTCCAAAAGTAAAAACCTTACAAGAGGAAAATAAATAAAATTTGATAGTATGGATTGGGCGTTAGCATCAGCTAAACCTACAGTTATGAAACTGGTGTCTTCTATTCATTTTAATTTAAAAAGGCACTTCTAAAACTAACATTCAATTTCACAATTAAAATTATTTGTACCTTCAGTCCACACCCTTCGCTTGAAACCGATCTGGTTAATGTGTGTCTAAATAGGTGTAACTCAGTATCGTCATTTAGTTCATGTGGGTGATCTAAAATAAGATAATTTAACATAAAATAACATAACATTCTATTTTATCTTTTGAATATACAGTAAATAATAAATAAATTAACATTAAAATGAAAGCATGTAGCTTTTACAAAAACGTGTTTGTTTTAGACGAGAATATTTATCTGTACCTTGCAACACAAATAAAAAAAAACTGAAATAAAAATATAAATTTCATTTCCGCAAAACCCGCGGAAAAAAAAATTAAAAACCTTCAATAAAAATTACAACAAAATTATCTCATCCAACCTCCGACTCATGAACTCTCTGGAAACGCAAATACCATGTCAACAATCGCTATGTAACAATATTTCTATACTCTATTAGTATTTCATCCACTGCCGCGTAGACACAACTTGCTTGAAAAAATATTTTATCCAAATTCTTAACCCGACGTCCCCAGGTGACTGTCCCCAAAACTTCAGAAAACAAGGCACAAAACATGTTTCGCTATATTATTTAAAATGAGTTTCTTTGGGTTGTTAAAAATCAGTTGCTACAAAAAAATGATACAGTATAGCCAGAAAAGATGCCTTATTATTTACCTCTAGAGTTCTCAACTGTTACGTTAAAACAATAGGTGGCGCCCTTGTTACTAACAACAACGATTAGTCGCTATCCTAAGGAAGCGCTGTTGATTTTTATCTTTTAACTTACGGTGGTGTATCTTGATATTTTAGATTTAAAATTACATTGGTACTGATATGTTCTAAGCTTTCGTGTTATTAGTACATTCTTATGGTAAATTATTACGTTTCAAAATGTCTCATTGCAACATGCCTATTCATAACATACGATTACAACATACATTTAGCCATAAAATGACCGTTATCTTGTAAAGACTTTTGCCACCTATTGTTGTGACGTAAGCAGTATTGATTTCTATACACCGACAATTACCAGAATTACAGAATTAGATAACACAACCATAAGTAAAAAAATACTGGAAAAGGGGTTATCAAAACTTCGTTGATATCAATTGAACAGCAAAAATATACTCGTTAAAATGAAAAAAAAATGTCCTCTACTGTCCTATCTGGGGAAAATGTTATAGGCCTTTTAATGAGAAGCCATTTTGAATTTCAAGATGGCAGAGGTACTGCAGATAACATGGCTATTTTGGTATCAAATTGTAGGTAGTTTTACGCAGATCATTTCTTTCCATTCCACCTATGTTGAAAAATGAAGAGATGTTAGCCATTTAATGTTGTTACTTGGGTAAAGGAGGGCAAAGGTCAAATTATTATTTACCATAGTGTCCAATGGTATCGTTTTAAAGCTTATTTGATGCTAATTAATAATTTGTAATAAACCAAAGTGTATGTATGCATGTATGTTGAGATGCTAATTTTCCACTTATATTGAAAATTGAAAAAAAAAATTATCCCTACCTCAAAAACTCAACATTTTCATTTTTCTGAAAATATGTAACCATTTTACTTTTCTTATGCTATTAATTTAGACTGTCATGTTTGGCTTGTGATCAAAGCAATAAAGCATCTTAAAATTATATTTATAATGTTGATAAAGATTTGCTTTAAACATTATTTATAAATCTTGGAGAGAATCAAATTTTTCTCTGTTTAAAATCAAATTTGTTAACTCTCAAAGATCGTCGTTTGTATTTAAAATTATTAACTGTTTTCCAGTTTTGTTAGCCATATTACTTTTTCCCCTCCAGGTATATTAGTCCACCCTATACGAGGATCATCCCGTTTAAACCACACTGTTTCTTTCGTTGTTCTTTTTGGTCGTATTCAGGCTTTTAAATCATATTTTTATCCCTCAGTTATTTAATTCTGGAATAACCTACTACAGATACAAATGACATAACATCCTTAAAACCTCTCTGGCTAAATATTTGAAACAATAACTTTTTTCTCCTCATATATTATATCTATATTGATATTTTACCTCTTGCACCAGTTCATTGTTAAGTTTAGTTAAGAGGGATGCCACTATATTAGCCTCTGGCCATAACGGTAATGTAGCTATCTGGTATCCCCAGGATAATACTATAGAACATAAAATCTTGTAAAAGACTGGATTTATTTTCTAAATGATTAAAATAAGTCTTGTTGGCAAAGATAACGTATTTACTTGTTATATACAGTTTCCTGTGATGAATTACTATGACCCTGATATCATTCTAAACATCATGATTATGTTTATTTTAATATTAATCACATAACAGCCACTTTATTAATAATACTAGGAAATGTCATAGATCACATAATGACAAACAGAAAAGCAGTTTTTATTGATCAATACATGATCCTGGTATTTTTATAAATATTATTTATTTCCATCTTAATATTAAATTGCTAACAATTGGATCATTAATAACATCACAAGATCTAAAAGATACGTTGTCGAAAAAGATGAGACAGACCTTTGGGTAGGGGTGGTATAAATCAATTGGATCATCAATGACATAAAGGATAAAGTCGAAAAGCAAACAATTCAAGTTTTTGTGACAATAATTATAGCGAAATTAGCCAAAGTGCAGATTTAAGTGATTAATTCTTTTCTCTTGTTAGCATAAACAAATGTATGATTTATAATTAACCTCATAACTTCCTGGCCATCAATGATATCAATAAGTCCACATATTGTTGAAACATATACAAGTTTCAGGTTTTGGGATGTATAATTTAAATAGTCATAAGACATAAAAATTGGTTGATTACAACATTAAATCTCAACAAGCCATTTATTGTCGAAAAAGATAACACTTTTAGGTTTATATAAATAGTCATAAATGTAGTTTTATATGGTTAATACTTTGGATTTTGGTATCATCTTAAAATTTGATGATTTTCTATGTTATACTTGCCAACTCTCACGCAAATGTAGTGGAATTATGTCAATTAGGTCACAACTAATTGTTCTATAGATTCATAGAAATTCCAATCCCGGGGTTCCCCTTTAATAACATCAGAAAAAGTATAAAGTTTACATTTGACCTTTGACCTCTTTTAACCAAGTAACAACATTAAATGCCCATTATCTCTATAAATGTCTATTTTTAATATAGGCGTAATGAATTAAAATGATCTGTGTACAATTACCTATCATAAGATATAAAACATGACCATGTTATATTCAGTAACGGTTCCATTAAAAAAAAAAATCAAAATGTCGTCTCCTAAAATGGCCTGTAAGTTTTTTCCCAGAAAGGACCGAAAAAGACCTTTTTTATTTTAAGTGTATATTTGCGGTTTGATTGATAAAAAAATGTTAATATTTTTCCTAGTTTATACCTTCAACGGCCATACTAAAAACAATAGAATCGATGTAGATCAACAGAGTGGGTTCTGGCCGCTATTTAAAATTAACTTCCAACATTGTTCGTTCCTTCTCTATTGATAAGCCGATCAAAAATAAGGTAAATATCTGGCGTCTTTCTGATCTGGCGTCTTTCTGATGTTGTGCGCCTACCTTGTTTATTTGGAAAATATTTAATTGTTTAAGGACATTTGAAATTTATATTTAATTTAAACAGAAAAAAATATTTAAAATGGTTAATTTTACGAACCGTAAAAATGGTATACGATCCCAGTAACATACGCGTGAATAGCATTCCAAATCAGAATGCCGTCATCTCGATAGTAGTATTTTGGTAAAACCTTTGGGTCGGACAAACCACGTTCCTTTAAGTCGTTTGGCAGCATCCCATTTTTTGTAAATGACCAGGTTGACAGTCCTTTCTGAATCATCTTCACACAGCCGTTTTTGCGGGCCTTTAATAGGGTTTCGAAAAAGCCCCTCTTTGAATCTAACAAAACTAATCGACCATCCCTGTTGGAGAAAAATGACAGCGTGGTAGAATATCAATATGTGAATTCTTAGACTAAGCCATTGATAACGCCGGAGCAGCAAGGTCAGATCTGACCATTTCTATACCCTAACCGTAGAAGCACCGGTTTACGCTTTTAGAATTAACCTCGGAAAACGCTCATCTCGGTTCTGGATCTGACATATTCGCTTAATTCATTCTGCCTTTGTCACGTAATTCCACCAAAAGAGAAGTATATGGCGATTCCTAGGCTAAGTATCAATCAAAAGTTTGGTTTAATTACCTCCGCCAGACAGAGTCCGTCAACAAAGTTGCAAAGTGGTGGCAAGGTTATGTTTTCAGTCGTGTTGGAGTGTCTGTGTGTTTCAGAGGGTTGGGGGTGTCTGTGTTTGTGTGCTCGCAGCACAAACTTAAGAAGTAATTGGCGTATTCTGAAATTTTCAGGGAAGTTTTGAAATGACCCAAAAACCAATTGATTAAATTTTGGTGAAGGTCCGTAACCATATGCGCCAGTGAGGGCCTCCAAAAACACACGTTGTCCAGTATACAATCTGAAGTGACACTTCACGCTACACTGGTTTTTCATAAAAGGAAATAATTAGCCAGATCGCGGTCACCTTTACTGTTATACACACTGTCCTTGTAATGTTTCCTTATTGAAAACAACCCATCGACGCTGTACAGTAGCTTTGTAGTAAACTGAAAACATTTGCAAAAACTAGGACAGTGTGTACAGAAATTGTTAATGGTTAAAGCTGTATTCTCGAGAATTTTGGGCGCTTAGTGGAGGTTTGCGTTCTTCCAGTGCTTCTACTTAATTTTCGTGAATAAAAGATAGTTGCTAAGTGCGGTAATTCCATGCGTAGGTCAGTCAGCTCAGTCTGTCGGTATGTCCTTAAAGCCGGCCGGACACTCACTACGTCGTGCGACTGTCGTACGACGGTCGCATGACTAAACCATCGCTCCCTGGCTGTGTGGTTGCCAGACGCGATGACATCCACTCGTCGGCCGACGGTATTTTTAGTTATTCAACAAGGAAATCACTGAAAAAAAGCCTCGGCCGACAAGTAGAAGACTGTCATTAAAGGGAAACTCCATGAATAAAATTTATATGGATACACGTATAGAACAATTACTAGTGACTTCACTAATAAACATTTAAAACATTTGGGCAATAATGCAATGAAGTAAACACATTATAATGTGGGTCTTCAATAAGAAATAGGTCCACACTTTGAAAAATATAACACACTCTGACTTGGTAGATCTATCATGTTAAATTACTATGAAGATCTACCTAGAACCACAGAGAACTACCTAGTAAGGTAGTATTTAATTACCCTGTCTGTTGATGTTATTAATGCCTTAAGGTTTATTCTAAATAATGGCTGTATTTTCGTGTGTACTTGTAGAGCATAGGTAACCTTATCCTTGGTAGTACCCCTTGATATGGTAGTTTTTATAGGGTTAACCCTGTTAACTACCTTTATCTACCTTGTCATTACCATCCATTATCTACCATGTTAACAGAGTTTTTTCAAAGGGCACTACTCAAAGAAGTTACAGATTTTGAAAGACTTGTGTTTGGAAACTGTATCAAAAATCACATTACGAAGTACCTGTTCTCGTGAATTTTAGTGATCTTTCCATTTATGCGAGTTATGTTTTGAATGTCATTTCTGGTTTCAAGCACAACCCTTTCAAAATCTGTAATTTCCCTAGTTTTTAATACTGTGTAATCTGAGTAGTAGATCTACTTCTGATTTTGGACTGTTAGAGCACAATTGTTCAAACTTTATCGTTTGTGTATAGCAGGGTACATGTCATTAATAGTTGATTTTGCCTTTTAAATCCAAAGCCTTACGTCAAATCTGTCCATATGATTACCGTATTTTTTTCGATTAAAAATCGATCAATCAATCAATCAATCAATCAACCGGACAATCAATCAATCAATCAACTAACCAATCAGTCAATCGTAATTAATTAATCAGTCAATCTATCAATCAGTCAGACATTTGGACAATCAATCGATCGATCGATCGATCGATCGATCGTCGACTCGGGCGATCGACGATCGACGATCGATCGACCGACCGACCGACCGACCGATCGATCGATCGGTCAATCAACCAACCAACCAACCAACCAACCAACCAACCAACCAACCAACCAATCAATCAATCAATCAATTAATCAAACAACCGAACAATCAATCAGCCAATCAATTAATCAAACAACCGAACAATCAATCAATCAATCGTAATCAATTAATCAGTCAATCAGTCAGACATTCTAACAATCAATCAATCAATCAAGCGATCAATAAATCAATCAAGCGAACAATCAATCAATTAATTAATCAATTAATCAAATGGTGAATCAATCTATCAGTCAAACAACTGAACAACCAACCATCATTTTCACTCGGTCGGTCGGTCAGTCGTTTAATCAAATCTTAGTTTAATCTTACGCGTTCGTAATCATAACATTTGAAATATGCGGCTTGATAAGACGAAAGAGAGGATGCGACGGAGAAAGATGGCGATGTATGGCTATAGCGATAGTCTCCACCACAAAGTTTGTGAATGCCAAATGGGTAACTGCTTGTTGGTAGTTGGAATCGGCGACGTTAAACCATAATTTTGCTAGTAGCCAGGTGTATTCGGGATCACTCGGAAGGAATACCTATAAAATATAAAATTTACAAATGATATATACTTCACGATACGGTATAGGAGTGGCGGAATGACTTACATATTGGTACGGCAGTTGAGTACCGGTACCTTAAAAAAAGAGCTACCATGATCGGAGTGGTGTTTCTGAAATTTGTAGAATTTGCACACCTGGATTCTCGAAAAACACATTTTTATTAATTTTTACTTTTCTTAACACACTTGAGAAACTCCAAATTTATCACTCTTTATAATAGGAAGTCCCAAGACTGGACTGCGGCAATTACCGAGGCATCTGCAATGTAAGCGTTCTTTAATAGTTACTGTATACAAAGCATTGTAAGGTAAGGATACCTTCTTGTACGTACCTTGTGGCAGAGTCAAGCCAAAAGAGACATAAGTCGAAAATTGAAAATTTAGTTATGAATTATGAAACTACACATCATTATCTTTAATTTGCAAAATTGATTATTCGTTACAATATTATTGAACGAGGGGTTATAACACATATTGTAGATGGTAGCAAAATACACTGTCACACAAGTGATGTGTGACGGACCGTATCACCAATCCTGCATTTGATACTGCGCCCTGTATTCTGCCTTCTGTTTAGATACAGTCAGAGAATCGGGTGATATGAAGATGTATGTAAACGCGACTCTCATGGAATTGACATGTCAACTGAAATATGTCCTAGTGACAGATCATCATCATCATCATCATAATCATCATCATCCATCCTCATTAGCCCTATCATTTTTTAGACAGTGGTAGACCTAATTAATATGTTATTCTTTTTTTTTATTTATTTGTGTTTTGAAAATCCTTACCGGATTAGTCTCGGATTTGGCATGTTTCAGCTGAATGGCTATTGGAATCAAATCCTCTGCGTGGTTAACATAGTACAAACAAACAGGAGCGTGCATCTGGTGAAAATAAAATAACAATTAACAACTCCAATAAATTAAATACAACATTATTAACTATAAACCTAGCTGTTTACAATCACCAGTGCAATAAAAAAAAAAGAAAGGTTTATGGGGTCCGTTTATAAATCAAAATCAATCAGTAGCACACTAGCTTCTCGCTTAAATACACAGTGGCTTATTAGTGGTGAGTAGGGGTAAGTATCCAGTTTGATTAAGTTAAATAGAATAATTCTTCATTGTTGGGCGGGGGGGGGGGGGGGGTTATTCGACAGAAGCATGCATATATTAGTGAGGTTTCGCAACGAAATACAAAACAAAAACATCATAAATTCAAAAACGTATAGAATAGAACACCTTAATATCTGTCACAGTCGGTCAGTATTTTAGGACGATCATCTTCTCGGATAAGGACGATAAACCGTAGGCCCAGTGTACACAAACAGTACATGTGCACTTCAAAGATTCCAGTACATCTTTCGAGACGAGTAGGGGTTACCCCTGTGTACTGGTCCATGCATGACCCCTGCCGTGGACAACTGAAGTAGTGCAAGTACAATCCAGTACTGGCTGCATGACATGACATGACCCTTAGGAGAGTAGAAAGTCATAGTTATGATTGTGTAACATCTGGTCCACAGCGCCATGAGCATCTTCTAGATGGATACTGGTGGGTATATAAATGTACACCATTATTATTATTATTGTTGGTGGTGGTGGTTGTTGGTGGTTGTTGTTGGTGGTTGTTGTTGTTGTTGTTGTGGATAATACGATAATACGATTAACTTTATTGCAATTTACAAATCATAAATTGAAGTTGAACAATGAATTTCAACAAAGA